>VSMD01053343.1:0-27325 GCA_008750895.1 Mirza zaza
GGGGCTCCCCGCCCTCCCCTGCTCCCCTGGCCCTCTCAGCTCTCCACGTCTGGCCTGGCTCTGTCAGACGAATTTCTGGGCTTCCCCTGCTCAGGAACCTGCACATGGTCCCACTTCCTGTTTCATCAGGTCCAATTCTTCAGCCCCGCATTCGGGGCCCTTCTGAGCTAGAAGTGACGTGGCCCATCTGGCATCCTGGGCTTCCCATCACGGGTCTTCTCTCCACACAGGCTGATCTCGTCTCTTGCTGTGCTCAGTAGTGACCCCAAACCTGTGGTCACACTGCCTCCCCTTCTTGGGACCTCAACTGCCTTATCTCTAACCATGCCGTCTCCACCTTCCCACGCCTTAGGACCTGGCTCAGAACACCATGCAGCCTATGAAAGGGCTTCATCCACTGCTCCAGGCAACCGTGGGCTTCCCTCTTCCCCAGACGCTGGCCCTTGTTGCACTGTCCCACCCCGCAGTGCTCCGGGTGGGGACTTAGCAGGGCGTGTGTCCCTGGCCTCCCTAGCTGGGGCATAAGCACTAGGGGCACTTCCCTGGCAGCCTCTCTGAGCTAGAACCCTGCTGTGCCCACAGCAGGCACTCCAAACCAAACAAAGCACAACATTTTCAATGACAGCATGCAAAAAAATCACAGAGACAGAACTCTGCATATATATAAAATAAAATAAAATAATTGGGTTGTTTCTTTGCTAAGCACAGAGAATATAAAGGCAACCAAATCACAGCTCCTGCTCTTAGACAGTTCACACTCTAATACATGACAGGCAGGAGCTGCCACATAATTTGCAGGGCCCAGTGTAAGATGAACATGGGGGTCACTTATTAAAGAATTAGTACAGATTTCATGACAACAACAGAGCCGAGCCTTAAACCAAGCAGGGCCCATCTGGGGAAGTCCCTGTGCTGTGACACAGGCCACCCGCTCACGGAGCCTGGTGACGAGAACCCTAACGGAAGGGAGGTGGACAGGGCTGCGGGAACTCTGAAGAAACAATTACTCTGCTAGGAGGGTGCTGTGGTTTGAATGTGTCCCCCAACGTTCATGTGTCAGAAACGTAACCCCCAGTGCAACGGTGTCGATGACAGGTGGGGCCTCTAGGAGATGACTGGGTCATTATCCCTGGAGTGGGGTCCTTGTAAAGGATGAGTTTGGCTCCCTGTCTTTCTCTGTCGCCCGTGTGACGCCTCCTACCTTGTTGTGACACAGCACGAAGGCCCCCATGACACGTGGCCCCTCGATCTTGGCCTTCCCAGCTTCCAGACCTACGAGCCAAATGCACTTCTGTTCACTGTCCACGGCCCAGTCTGTAGCCCTCTGTTATAGCAGCGCACGGCAGGCCAAGATGGAGGGGTGAGAGGAAACCAGGGAAAGCTACAGAAAGTGGCATTTGGGGTCTTCAAGTCAAAGTCGGAGCTTTCTAAGTGGGGAAGGATGAAGGACATCCCAGGGAGAGGGACCGCCGCGGCAGTGCGTGTGAAGAGAGAACAGGGAGTGGTGTGGGAGTGCAGGGCGATGGCACGGGAGGCAGTGGGGGCGGGTCACAAGTGACCTGAGCACAGGGTGCCTGCAGAGGAAATGTGCCCGCAGGACAGCGGGAGGCAGCGTCCAGCGTCAGACACCAGCCCAGCAGAAAGGGACTCTTCCTCCCGCTGCTGCGCTGGCTCTGATAGCTCAAAGGCCCCCAGTTTGAGCACGAGGGCCATGTGTGGCTGTGAAGGGTGGAACAGTGCCTGCTCCAAACTCGTGTGCACCTGGAACCTCAGAATGTGATCTTCTTTGGAAATAAGGTCTTTGCAGAAGCATAAAGGATCTTGAGATGGACTCATTCTGGATTTAGACTCAGCCTTAATTCCAGCATCTGGAATCCTCATAAGAGGACAGGACACAGATTGGCACTGGGACGAAGGGCATGTGAAGACGGAGGCAGAGGTGGGAGCGGCGCAGCTACAAGCCAAGAAACGCCAGGATTGCTGGAATAGACCAGGGAGCACGGCCCTGCCCACGCCTGGAGTTCAGACTTCTGAATTGCTAGAGAACAGATTCTGTTCTTTAAGCCAACCAGTTTGTGGTCACTTGTTATGGTGCCTAGGAAACAAATACAGCTACTAATAACAACCCCCCGGATCTAGGCATGCTCCTCCCAGGCAGCCACGCTGGGAGGGGAGCGGGCAGGAACGGGAGACCACACTGCATGGGCTTCACCTCCAAACCACATACCTGAGAAAAAGTGGGCCCTGAAGCCGCGTTTGGAGACAGTGTTGTCAGACTTGAACTCCACGCGCATGTTGTTGCTCTGCGAGGTGATGACCTCGGGCGTCTCGGAGCCACAGAACTTGCCGTGCAGGCTGGCGTCGGGGGACAGGCCGCTGCGCACCTCCACGAAGTCGTATTTACAGACCTGCAAGGGGGCACGGTGGAGAGCGGCCTGGGCCCCCATCCCTACCCCGACCCCCCAGCACACTCCTGCACCCCTTGCTGCAAGCTGCACCCCTTCCTGGGAGCTGTACCCCTTCCTGGGAGCTGCACCCTCCCAGGTGGCAGGTGCCCTGACTCTTATTCCTCATTAGACTGCACTCTAGAGGGCGACAGAGGGGCCCTGATCCCCCAGCCGGGCTCCAACACCTGCATTTCCATAACTCTGTAGCCCAGCTTTTATTTATTTTATACATTGGGCTTACATGAACTTTCACTTAAAGAAAGGGCCCACTGCTAGAAGAAGAAGAACAAGGTGAAGAGGAGGAGGGAGAAGAAAGGAGAGGAGGGAAGGAGGAAAAGCTTGCAAGCCACTGATATAATCCAGCTGCATCATATGTTCATGCAGAGACAAAGCTCAGAAGGGGAGAGACACCTGTCTGAAGCTCAGACTGTAACTACAGCTCAGCTGTAACTACACAGCTCAGCAGTGGTGGAGACAGGACTAGAATCCATGTTCCCGGCTGTAGCGATGATTGTTCTCAAAAAGACCTTCACTGCCAGGTAGTCTGATCAATTGCTTTCAAGGGTTGTTTTTTCTACATAATATTCATTTTGGGGTGAGCCCCTCATTGGCACTGGGGCCTCTGAGCATTGGAGTCATTGGCGTTGGGGCCTCTTTTCAGTACCCAAGATGCCAGCCTGGTCATCTCAGAGCCAGGCTGGAGCTCAGCGGGGACAGCAGGGGTGTGGAGAAGGACCTGTGTGCCCCAGGGGTCCTGCCAGCCCGAGGTGCAGGTGGAGGCATGCCTGACTAGCACTCTGGCTGCAGGCACTACCTGGGCCTTCCCTGACGTGGTCATCCATGACCACTGGCCAAGAGAGGGAACAGGCCATCTGTAGCATCCCTGTCCCTAGCTGGTCCTCACCCCTCCATTCCCCTCAGGGGGACACCAGCCCCCAACTCGCACCCCAGGGCAATACCAGTCCTGGCCACCTCCCACCCCAACACCTGCCTCCTCCACTCTCGTCCTGATTCTCCTTGGATTTATCAGTGACAAGAGGCCCACAGGTGCTCTAGCTGCAGGGGACGTGCAGCTGAAACGACTAAACAAAACGTTCCTGCAGATTCTTCCCAGCTAAGGTCCTGCGACCCTCAGAAGCGCCAAGTCCAACACAAGCCACCTCCCTGCCTGCTGAGCCCCTCACCACTTTCCCCTCTGAGTCACATCTCCACACAGTCCCCAGTCAATCAGAGCACAGAAACATACGTCATTGCCTTCCAGTTCAAACACTTCAAACTGGAGGGAGATCCGGTACTGGACGGGGGCCACCACCTGCCAGACACAGTTTTTGTTCGTGGGATACTCCTTTGGCCACCCAGGGCTGGTGATGGTTCCATTCAGCTTGGTAATGAAACCGCCACAGGCCACTGCACGGGGGAACAGAAACAAAATGCATTTGGTTTTAGTTCCAAGTGGCTGCAATTTCCCACAAGCAGCAATAAGCCCTGCTGTTCTGTAATAGCAACAACAACAAAAAGCTAGACAATCTGTGTCCTTTATTCTAGTCTAATAGTTTCAACTGAAGATTTGGAGGGATGACACTGGGGACCAGTCTTTACGGATGTTTCAAATAACGACGATGCCTTTGTGCTTTCCTGTCACCCAGTGGCATGGCTGGAGGTGCCACGTGACTCAGAAGGAAGGAGAGGTAGAAATGTCTGCAGAAAGCTATGCACTGTCCCTGGCTGCAGGGATGAGCAGATTCATGCAGGTGGGCAAGGAAAACAAGGCAGGTAGAAATGCAATGAACAAACTGTGCTATCAGTTGAGTCACATGAAAGTGCTCATAGTTTCTCCTTGCTTTTATTTTCTACCTTGATAATCATGAAAATTTTACACCATCACAGAAGGTAAATCATGACCCTGATTGCAGTTTCTAGGGCAGAGTTCAAGCAATTTTGGCAGTTTGCTCACATTTATGACAGTTATCAAGCTGTTCTCTCTCTCTGGGAGGTGGATGGATCTTTCACGACATCCGCTCCTTGTTCCTTTCGCTGCCCCCTCTCTGCCCCACGTCCCCATAAGGCGGGTCCCACACCAACCTTCGCACATCTTCTTATCAGTAGCCAGCTCGTAGCCTGGGTCGCAGGTGCACCTGTAGCTGCCCAGCGTGTTCACACAGCGATGCTCACACCCACCGTGGTCTGGCCAGGAACACTCATCCACCTCTGTTGGGTAGGTGACCACGGTCAATCATCACAAAGCTGCCCGGTCTGTTCCCAAGGCCTCCACATCCCACAGTCCCCAGCTAGCATGCTCTAAGTACAAGAGTGACTCCTGGTGGCCACTTCCCAAGGAGCCCCATGTCTACAGCCGACAAACTGGCAGCAGCTACAGAGAAGGGCAGGACCCTAACAACGCAAGCCAGGAGACCTTGTTAGCCAGAGCAGGGCTGCTCCGGTGGGCCTCAGGCCCAGGGAATTGGATTCTTTGAGCTATTTAGTCAGTAGTGTTCATCTGAGGTATTGAAAATCTCATAAGTTTCCGTGCCAAAGACTTCATCAATTTTAATGTCACGGAATTAGGGGTTTCCCCCATAAATAGGCAACTTCTCAGAGACATTAAAAAAAGGGTAAAGACAAAAGGACACATTGCTAGATAAAGATGCGTACGTATTCTTTAAATATTAGAGACAGAATCTGTTGTTTAGCCTTTTTATAAATACCCTTAAGAGGTGTGCACAGGGAGATCTTTAAGGTTATAGAAAACACCGGGCCCTGTGGTTAGCCTGTGCTCCTGGGAGAAATTGCAGGAGAGCCCAGGACAAGGCTGAGTTAGTGGGGTGGGTGGGGGTGGGACTCCATGGGATTTGGTGCCAACAAGTATCTAGTGATTTGGAGCAATTAAATGATGGCATATAGATGCCATGGGTGCTGTCCAGAGGAAAAGCATGGGCGTCACTGGAAACTGTCCCCAGACACGTCAGCCCATATGCCACTGAAGAAAAGGAAAACCCTAGTATTGGGCATCTCTAAGAAGAGTATTAGAAACAGAAGGGGAAATACCATTGTCTGTTGCCAAGTCACAGCACATCTGTCCCTGAAAGAGAGTGTGAAGGGTGTGACCTAGCGGAGCTAGAGGAGTCTAGTAAAAGGACAACTAAACACTGACACATCTTTTACACAAAAGTCCAATCCAGGAAGAAGAAAAGATGGGACAGTGGTGAGAAGGAGAGCACTGGCCCGTAGCCCCATGGTATGTAGGAACAGTGCAAGCATGGATGGTTCACCAAAGCTTGAAAGGTCATAGTACACACAGGAGAAATCAGGACATCTAAGGCTTGGTCAGGACCTGCACAGATACCTTGTCTTGCTGCCTTAGGCAGGGATGCTTTTAGTCACGTTCCTGACAGAGGGCTTTTCAGACCCTGCCTGAAAACTCCCAGAGACAAGACTCTCCCTACTTTTCAAAGGTATTTCTTGGGTCAAAGGTCTGAATCCTTGCAAATTCCAACCTGTTGGCCCTACAGAAAATGCAAACCCTCCAATTTTCACATCTCCCTCTACTCTGCCCGTTTCCAGCTCAGACATACCCATTTCCTTCCAATCCTCTTCTACAATGCACAAATCCCTCATCGATCTGCTTGTTCTTCACTGGGGGAATGATGGTTTGTAAATACCTCATCACTTCACATCGTGGACAGCAAACTTAGGGAACTCTAGGAGGGACATATTCTTGGGCTCAACAAAGGCTTAAATAAACTAGTCATCAGGGGTAACTGGGTTCTGTAGAGATGCTCCAGGCAGGGAGATGAAGTTGCCCATGGCCTCAAATCAACGTAACTATCAAGTATGCAAAGACCCTAACAATGGTGCAATTGTTTGTTCATCACCTTACAATATGCAAAGCGCTTTCTTAGCCATTTGCTAGAAAGTATAGAAGAAAGAAAATTGATCGTAAAGAGTAGTGGGAAGAGTCCAGGCTTTAGAGTGAGTTCGACCTGGGTTGGATCCACCAGTGAATCTTCCCCTAACAAATCGGATGAAGACCGGGGAGCTGACCTCTCTGAGCCTCCCGCCTGTTTTCAAATGAGAACCATACTTGCTTTTAGGTTGTGGTGACTGAAAATGATGCATGTGAATTGCTCAGCACATAGCCTGTCGATACACAGGAACTATCACGACAGACCACAGTGGAGTTGCCTTTGAAATGCCAGCGGGCAGAGAGACATGGTGACGGGGGTGATGAGGAGGAGGTTGGCCGGGCAGGGGTGGAATAGTGTAGGCCTGAGGAGGGGCGGGAGACGAGGCAAGAACAGAAAGGAAGAAACGCCTCAAGTCTGGGCCTGTGAAGGAAGACTGGGTGGGCAGGAGGGCAGCACGGCAGATTCGAGGCGCTGGGGCTGGTCCCAGGGAGAAGGCGGGAGGAAACCGAGGGACGAGCCCATCAGAGGAGGCAAAGAAGGCAAAGGACCAAGGCAGGCAGCATCAGAGGCTCCCCTGCCCCCTGCCTTGGGGGCAAGAAGGAGAAGCCCCCAGAGGAGCAGGTCTCTCGGCGCCCTCTTAGTGAGGTGGAGGGAGAGGGGCCAGTGGAATGGTCTCAGGCCCAGAGCCAGCGGAATGTAAGTCCTCCAAGGTCTGGAACCGTTTGTCTGACCCAGGAAGGCGGAGGAAAGTTATACTTTCACACCTGAGCTCTCTCCAGCGAGAGCCGTGGGATGTTTGGCCATTTACAGCCCTGCCCCAGCGTGGATGGATAGCGTGGATGCACGCCAGTGCCACCCACGCCGCGGTACAGCCGCCTCTGTTCCAAGCCCACGGGCTGGTGCTTGCTCTGGGCTGCAGGGGCCAAGGCCAAGCCTCCCAGAAGAATCTGGGAGCACGTGTGGGTGGGAGAAGAGGCTGGAACCAGGGCTCAGCCTAGCACAGTGCGAGCCCTGGCTCCTCATCCTCCAGGTGGTAGTGGAGAAAGAAGGAACCATTCTGTGGGTAGGTAAAGAGATGGCTCAGGCAGGATCCCAAATAATTGTTTCAAGGAGAATGAAGGCAAGGGAAGGCAAGCACACTCCTAGGCTTGTGAAGAAATACCTTGAAGGAAGCCAGTCCCCCAGCACAGCCCGCACGGTAGCCCATCATCTCTGGGACAGTGGGATGTCGTGGGCAGGGTGGGAATCCTCACGCCCTTTACGTGGAGGGTGTGGGACCAAAATGGCCCCAGCAGCCCCTGAATGTGGCTGGCATCTCCCAAAGCAGCCAGAAGTGTAAGGTGCTCTGCTTGCTGCCGGCCAGCAGGCTCCGAGAGGAGCTGCCATCTGGCACCGGGAGAGCGTGCAGAGGCCAACGGTGCCCTGGCCAGCACCAGGCGCCAGCTGGGCCCTGTGCAGAGCTGCCTGCCAATTGGCTTCACGGCAAGAGCTTCTTTGGCTTGTGCCAACTCTTCTGCAGGGCCTCCACTGCTACTCCTCCAGCCTCTTTCCCTGGGGAAGTCCCGACACAGGCGCTGGGCACTATGTTCGCAGGACATCCTACCGATGGCCTTGCCTGAATAAGCCTGGGCTACAGAAGCTGACCGTGCCCGGTCGCTAGACTGGCACCGTCTGATGCGGCAGCCCCAGCACATGTGGCTACCGAGCACGTGAGATGTGCCCTGAGCATGAAACACTCTCAGGATTTCCAACACATAGTATGAAAACTGTCATTAATATTGTTATGTATTGATTACATATTAAATGACATCATTTTAGATATGCTAAGTTAAATAAAATATATCATTAACATTAATTTTACCCGTTTCTTTTCTTTTGTAAGGTGGCTGCTAGAAAATTTACGATTGCATATGCACCTCTCATTTGTGCCTCATATCCTACTTCTTCTGCATGGCGCTGCCTGAGACCGTGGTCTTTCATCTCGCTCCTTCAGGAGAGCCTCGCCAGGTAGCAGGTAGCAGGACGCCCAGTCCACCAGTGGGGAAACTGAGCCCCATGCAATCATCCACCTACCCATTCATTCACTGCTCAATAAGTATTAATATTTGCTGAGCCCGCCGTGTGCCAGGCACTGGGAGTGCAGAGGAGAACAAAGCAGGTGCGATCTAGTCTCAGGAAGGAAAGCTGACCTGTCAGAGCAGATCGCTATGAGGAGTGCAGGACTGGCCGCAGGACTTCAGATGCCAAATCCAGAGCCCTTATTCCTACGCCCCGCGGTGTCAGAAGGTAGAAGGGTGCCTAGTGTCAGAATCAAACCACAGACACTCAGGAAAAATTCCAACCCCTTCACTTTCCTTTCCTGTGGCTTTTGGGTCTCCTTAGCAGAAAGAGTGTGGACTGCGGAATCCTACAGATCCAGTTCTAGTTCTAGCTCTGCCACTTCAGGACTTCCATCTCCTCCGTTTAAAAATGGGAACAAGGATAATGCCCACCCAGGGGTTGCTCTGGCAGCGAGACGACCAGTGCAGCCTCTGGCACATGGTCAGCACCCCGTAGACGTCTTTCCCGTCATAGGGCTAGATGGGGACTTGCAAGTCCTGGTCCTCCCTCGAGAGTCAGGGCCAGGGTCAATGCTGTACTTTTCTCCTTTTCTAAACATGCTTCTCTGCAGTCCTCCTTGACATAACGATGCCAGGCCAGGTCTGGCACTCTGTTGGTATAGGTGGGCCTCGATTAACTCCTTCCCAGGCATCTAAAAAGATATCCGCACTTGAAATACCCTCAAAGGAGGACACTGAGTACCCCGGGAGTCCCACGGCCCCCACTGAGGCCCGCACTCCCGCTCAGTGATGTTGCCACCCATTTGTTTCTGTTCTTTCATCACCGTGAGCCCTTGAGGACAACCACGGCGTGCTTTCCTCACTACCCTCAGCCCCAGCACGGCGCTGACATGCGGTGTGGTGCTTGCTGAATGCATGTTACGTGGGGGCGGGGGAGAAAGTGGCATCTTCTAACTAGCAAATGGAGCCAGTTACCATGGTTACTTAGAGCGGGTAAAGGCCATCACTCGGTCCCTCATAAGCCATTGCCCCAACTGACATCTCCAGTAGGGCTGCCTTAAAAAATTCAGGAGGTCCAGTTAAATTTGACTTTCAGATAAACAACTGCTAAGCGCAGTATGCAATATTTGGGAAAAACAGTAAAATAATTGTTCTTTATCTGAAATTCCAATTTAACTGATTTTTTACTTCCCAAATCTGGCAACCCTGCTCTCCTGCCTCAGCCAATCCTCTTAAAAAGGTGCATTACTCATTACCTGCAAAATCAGGAATGAGATGTGGGTGGGTTGGTGGGAATGGGCTGCCAGTTACCTCGCCGCAATGGACCCCAGAACCTAACTTACAGACCCCGGCGTGGAAGTCAGGGGAGGAGGAGGTCAGGAGAATTAGAATAAACAGAATGAGGATAAAAACCTCATCATCGCATATGACATGCGGTAGGCAGAATAAGGCCCCCAGAGCCGTCTACATCACAGCCTTGCAACTTGTGAACCTGTTACCTGACATGGCAAAAAAGACTCCTCAGGTGTGATTAAGTTCAGGATATCGAGATGGCAGAGTCTTCTGGATTATCTGGATGGGCCCAGTCTCGACAGGAGGGTGCATGTAAGGAAAGAGGTAGGTGGAGAGTCGGGGTCAGAAGAGGAGATGTGACAACAGGAGCATGCGTCTGTGATCAGCCTAAGAAAGACACAATCGTCATCGCTGGCTTGGAGCATGGAAGGGACCACAGCCAAGGAACATAGAAAGCTCCTAAGAGCTGGAGAAGGCAAGGAAATGGATTGTCCCCTAGAGCCTGAAGAAAGAATGCAGCCTGCCACCACCTTGACTTTAGCCCAGTAAGATCCACTTCAGGGGTCTGAGCTCCTGAACTGTAAGATGATAAATTTGCGTTAAGCCACCGACTTTATGGTAATTGGTTTCAGCAGCAATAGGAAACTAATACATTGCAATAGTAAGGAGAAATCGTCACATCATTTTTCCCAGACAGAATCATCACTTCAAAGATTCCTTCCCTAGCAAACGCAATTAATGGTACTAAACAGTACACCAGGGTATTCACTTACACTATTTCACTTTCTCCTGACAACAACCTTGCAGTAACCTGGTAGCAACATTTCTACAGGTGGAGACTGGAGCTCAGAGAAGTTGTGCAACTTGCTCAAGGCCACCCAGCCAGTGTCACTGCTGCCAGGTCAGCCGGGGACCTCCCCAGCCTGGGAGACACCAGGCACATGCAGACCGGGCCAGGGTTGGGTAGGGGTTATGGATTTCCAGGCATCTCGACTAGGGCTGCCATATCCTTGTTCCCTGTGCAATGACAAGGTGACCTGTGTTTGGAACGCACTTGCTATGGCCTGGCTCTTTTTGTCTGGGAAAGATGCAACTAAGTTTTGTCTCCCATTATTCAGAACATTATGATTCTTGCTCTGTTACTGCTTGGGTTCTGCTCTGCCCCAGATGCCTCCAGACAGGAAGGAATAAGTCCCACGTCTTGTTTGGCACTTGCCAGCCTATAAGGTGCCTCTGTAGCTGTCCTTTCATGGGGCTAGGTGACATGTGAAGATTTCCTGGTCCTTGTCTTGCAGGGAAGAAAACTGAGGCTTCAGTAAGGACAAATGGCTGCCTGCTCTGGATGACACGGCTTGAAGTGGGTTCTTCTGACACCTACTCCGTTCATGTAAAAGCTAATGAAGGCTCTTAAGACAGGGGCACAGGGGAGATTGGGAGCAGGGGAGGAACAAAGATTTCCAGGTTGGCTCTGCCAGGAGTCCCAGGGCAGGAGGGAAGGAGGGAAAGCAGTCTCCCTGGGTAGGGGTGGCTGGGGCCTGGGGAAGTGGGGGTGCTAATTAAGGGCCCTCCGCTGCAGAGAACTGGACATCTCTGTTCAATGGCTGCTGCTGGACTCCTGGGTGCCCAGGCCCAAGATGTGGGGGAGCATCTGTGCTTCCTTCTTAGGGTGTGGTCTTTGGGGCTTCCAAGGCCCTGAGAGCAGAGAAGGAAGATGGAAGCCCACACTTCTGGGGCTAGGTCCTCCTGTGCCGTTCTGGGTCTGGATATGTCAAGACCCTACAGAGCAGCAGGTCCCCAACGCAGTATGGAGGCTTGTTCCCAGAGCGCCACCCCCTCCTCTCTTCCACACCCATCACTTGAGGCTAGGCATGCAGACTGGGATGCTGACGCTTCTGGAGCTGCAGCCCTGTCTGCCTCTCTGGCCTGCATGAAGGAGCAAGGCCATGCTGGAAAGAGTTTGAGCTCGAGAATTTGCGTTTCTTTCTTTTTCTGAGACAGCTCTGTTGCCCAGACTGGAGTGCAGTGGAGTCATCATAGCTCACTGCAACCTCAAACTCCTGTGCTCAAGCCATCCTCCTGCCTCAGCCTCCCAGAGAGCTAGGATTGTAGGCACGAGCCATTGGGTTTGGATCCCTGATCTGCCACTTAACTGTCTTCGTGGTCCTGAGCAGCCCTTCTCCGCCCTGATCAAACGTTATCCAAATCTAAGTCAAAGGGTTATTTTGGGAATTAAATGACATCATGTAAGTTAAGTACCTTACCCAGTTCCTGGCACACAGTAGGTGCTCAATTCATGAGAGCTGCTATAATAATATTCATTATTATCAATGCTCGGTTTCACTACAGAATAGTTTGCCCTTGTAAATTAAATCTAATTTCCAAGTGCAGAACTTCCTGCCACAGAGAAGCCGAGGCTGAGCCTGCCCCAACCAGGTGGGGACTCTGCTGGGACCCTACACTCTGCTCTAAACCGGGCCACTGCCTTTTTCCTGCAGGCAGCCTAGTTTGATGCTAAGCCTCCATATGGGTTTTCTTTGTGAGCCTTAAGCCAGGGGGAGCAGTATTTCTTCTTGTGTCTAAAAGTGGAAACAAACTGCTAATTCATACCCTTGAAAAAATTGGCTGCAAAGCCTGCTTTATTGATAGAGCCATCAGACACAAACTTCATCCACAGCCTGTTGGAGCTCGACTTCACATCCTCTGGCTTCTCGTATCCACAGAAGTGGCCAATCAGGGCGCTCTCTTCCGTGGGGCCATCTCGGATTTCCAGGTAGTCATATGCACAGCTGTCGTGCCTTTCAATCTGAAGGGGGAAACAGAGGCAACATGGATGACAACGGATGGCCCAGCTGTCAGGTTTTTGATTTAAGAAGGGAACTCAAATATCGCTCTCAAAAGCTAACCAAGAGGCAAAAGGACCCAAGTATGCCTGGGGTGTCTCCACACTGTCTCCTAGGTGCAGAAATCCAGGGTGAATCAAGCTGAGAAGAGACTAAAGGAGGGTAAACAGGGAAGAACAAGTCTACAAAACTTCCTTGGATCCCATTCTAGATTTACCTTCAATTATTCCCCTCAATCTCTCCAGGGCCTTCAGAAGGTAGGTGAACCCAATTTCAAAGCCTACAAAGATTTTAATATGGGATGTCCTGGCACAACTCACCATGGACTTGAAAATGGCCCCCTAGGTTCCTATTTTTAACCAAGAAATGGAAACCCATTTTTATAGAGTGGAATGTGTCTAGTAAAGTTGCCATTTACTTCGTCCTTGGTAAGACAATCCGAGCAGCACTCACCTCAAAAGCTTGGAAGGTAAGTCCCACGTGAAACCCCTCCGAAACCGAAATCCTCCAGACACATTCCTTGGAAGGTCTGTAGTCATCCGGGTAGTTGGGAGATTGAATCTGACCCGCATCTTTGTTAATGTCTCCACCACATGTAGCTTTGAAAAGACACAGCACAGGAGGAAGAGGGGGTCCCTGGTCAGATTTTAGGAATTAACAAGGCAGGGGGGGGAGGGGGGGAGGGCACTTGTCACCACTAGGTGGCTCCACTCGCCAACATTTTCGTCTCCTTCCAACAAACACTGAGCCTCCAGAAAGGCACGATTGCATTTGGTTTCCAACTCTGAATTTTTTTCCCTCAAAGAAAATAACCATGTAGAGCAGTGGTCCTCTACCTTCTCTGTGCACCAAAAACACCTGGGAGGTTTTCCAAACTGTGGCAGCCATGGCCACATCCCCAGAGGTCCTGATTTAGGTGGGAGCTGGGAGCAGCAGTGAAATTTCCCAGGTGATTCTAATGCAGACGGTAGAGGACGGCTGGTACAGAGGGGCACACAGACACCCACATGCACACACACGCATGCTCACACAGCACACACACACATGCACACACGGTGCACACATGCACACACGTATGCACACATGCATGCACACACGCATGCTCACACAGCGCACGCACACATGTACACATGATGCGCACATGCATGCACATATGATGCACATGTATGCACACATACATACACACAGCGCGCACATGCACACACGGTGCACACACGACACACACATGCACACACGTACGCACACATGCATGCACACGTGCATGCACACACAGTGCACATTACTTCTTTTACAAAAACAAAACCCTGGCCTCTCCAAAATGACAATTTAAGGCCAAAAGGGGCCTTAATAATTTTCTAGTTTCCCTTTTTTGGTGGGGTTAGGGTAGGGTGAGCAGAAGAGAAGCTCAGTACTGGGAACACATAGAAGCAGCACCGCCTGGTGGCAGCTGGCTAGAGCCCAGACCTGGAGGGTTGGTTCCCTCTGCTCAACAACCAGGGTGGCCTCAGAGCCCTTCTAAGAAATGTGGTTGGAAATTCCCCGACGTTGTCCAAAGTCTTCTTTTCACAAATGAAACCAACAGAGGCCCAGAGAGGTCAGAGTCTTTGCTTAGGCTCACACAGCGATTCACAGGCTGCAGTCGCCCCCCCCCACATACACACCCCCCTCCTGTGTGGGGAGGGTGACTCCCCCTGGTGTGGGAGAGGGTTCAGGGGTGGTGACAGGGACGTGGCACCAGTTGTGACGTAAGCGCAGCTGGCCTCCACTTCCAGGAGGTGAGGGCAGTGGGCCCAGCCTGCCCTGCGCCAGTGACCCACCCTCACGGCGCTGGCAAGCGGGGTGGGAGGGAGATGGCAGGCTGCACGGGAAGGCCAGGGGCGTCCCAGGAGCCACCCCAGCGGCTTCTCCCACCGTGAACGAACCTTCGTACACCGCGAAGAAGCCCTTGCCCAGGCTGTTGCTGCTGCTGCGGAACTCCACCCAGAGCCGGCTGGCCGTGGAGGTGAGGGGCTCCGGCACTTCGTCGCCACAGAACCTGCCTGGGAAGTGGAAGAGAAACGGTCAGGACGCCTGGGGACAGCAGGAGGGCACTCACCCCAGACGGGGAGAGTTCGAGGTGAGCGGCAAGCCTGGCCGTGACAGCTTGTCCTGTGGCACACACAGGGTGAACAGACGTCATAGAAAGAGTCACACAACCTGTGTGCCTCACTCAGGCTGACTTTGGGAGAGTTCTGGGTTTCAGTCAGTCAAAGGCCCCAGAGTATGGCCATCGTATCCCCTCCTCTACCAAGTGGGCTGTGAGGGTGTGGCAGGATAATGTGTGAGATGGTGGTGAAAGTCTCTTTCCCTGGCATTTCCTGTTGCATATACGCACTCCCCTGTGGCGACATTAGACATTTTGCTTTCCTGCCTCAGGAAGGGATGCCAGAGAATACACGACAAAGAAATCAAATCTTCTTGGCGTTTGAATTTCATAAGCCCAGTCACTATACCAAAGATCTGGAAGAATGTACAATGAGTAAGAGCACATTTTCCCGTGCTGGTGGTCTCAGGAGGGGAACTAGGATGGCAGGGTGAGGGGACTGGGGAGAGAAAGGATAGGAGAGAGCACCAGAGAGGCCCCCAAAAGACCCGTACCCCATCCCACCCTGAGCTGAGATTCTGGATGGAAAAGGATGACAGAAACCCCAAGTAGGCTTAAGGATCTGGGAGAAGCAGAAAATTGTGCCTCAAGTCCCTTGGCAGAGCCTGGAGGGCAAATGAGACCCAGATTCCCCTGCACCCCCTGCCCGGGAGTCAGCATAGCAGTGTCTACATGGTCTGTCCAGGGGTCAGAATAGCAGTGTCTACACGGTCTGTCCAGGCATTTGCCCATGAGATGGGCATGCAGAACTCTTCAGGCAAAGCATGGAAGGACGGCAGCCACGTGATTCCAGGGTCCTCAGAGGGGTGTGGAAGTGACTTTCTCATAACCCAGAGGACTGGGGAGCCATAGAATATCTCCCAAGCTTTTAGGGAGATGTGGACTTGGTGCCACTCTGAACTGGCCTAGGGTTGAGACAAGGAAGAACCACATGGCCACTTCTCTGGACTGGGGACTAACTAGTTGAAGATGAGGACGTCCCAGCAATGCCAATCAGGATATGGGTGCCTGCCCTGCCACCATGCCTTGGCATAACTACGCCCACCACCTGCAGCCCCCACCCCAGGGGAAGAAAACACAAATTGAAATTAAGTTTCTACTACTTGATGTGAAGGAGGCTTGTAATAGATAGAAATTTTGTTATTGAAAAAAAAAATTGTATTTCTTAGACACTTTGGGTATGTGGTCTGAAACCTGGACCCTCTACAGAGGAAAATGGCAAGGCATGGCCTTCTCAGTACATGGTAATTCTTGGCCACCCATTTCCTAATGCCACACAAGGGTGGCAGGCCAGGGCAAGGGCAGGGATGGGGCAGGGGGAGACAGGTTGAGTTTCTTACTGATCAGTTCAGCGCACAGACCAGCCAGGGCCTATGTGGACCGGAAGTCCATGGCTCTACCACGCGCCTACTGTGTGAGTCACTCAAAGAATTTATTTAGTACTGGGGAGGGGGGAATGGGGAGTGACTGCTAATAGATATGGGTTTTCTTTGGGGGAGGATGGAAATATTCTAAAATTGATGGCAGTGATGGTTGCACAACCCTTGAGCATGCTAATAATCACTGAGTGGTATACTTCAAATGGTGAATTATGAATTGTACAGTATGCAAGTTATATCTCAATATTTTTTAAAAACTTGAGTGGGTACTCTCATTGCCGGTGCCATATCAGGCACGGGACAAGCCACTTGGAGCTGTAATTCTACTTTGCCCTTCTGAGAAATGGGGGAGCAGGTGAGGCCGGGGGAGGAATAAAGGCCACTGTGGACACTTCCTAATGACCAACTGTGGCATCCGTTCATCAGGGAGAACAGGGGTGGAAGCTGCTAATCTCCTGTACTTCCCTCTGATTTTGATCACCTGCAGCCTTTTGGATTTAGGGAGCTTAATATTAAGTGAGATGAGATAAAACTCCTGCCAAGAATTCTGCAAGGAAAAATGCAGCAGAAGCCTATAAATTTTCGGTAATGGTTCCTCTGGCATGGCCAATTAGTGCCAATCGGCTTTCGGAAAACAGTGTGCAAGCTTGGGTGAGCGAGGAGACGAGGAGACAGAGCGCTGAGCAGCAGTTAGACAGAGCCGGTCCACAAAAGGAATTCCTTCTGAGCCCAGCCCAAGTTCCAAGTCCAAGTCTCTCCTTTTAAAACCCAGCTGTCACAGCCGCTGAGGACTGTTTCCAAAAGAGAGAGGGATTTTCACTGCCTCGCTGCCTAGGGATCTAACCGGATAAGATGAACCACCCACCACCCAGGGGCCACAGGACAACCCGTCTCCGCTCAGTCCCCAGGGGGAGGTAGGAATTACAGTCAATGGTGTATCTTACTGCCTTGGCAGAGCTAGACTTGGTAGAATAAATCACACAACATTCCTCAACACTATCCCCAAATCGCTTTGTAATGCTTACTAGAACCCCCTGTCTTGCGGTCTCATCTTCATCATACTGGTTCTAATAAAAGCCCCTCTTTTATTAACTATGTCTATGCCAGACACTGTCCTAAGCACTTTCCATGGACTATCTCATTTTGTCTGTTACTCCCTGAATTAGGTACTATCATTCATCTCATTCCACAGATGAGTAAGCTCAGGGTCAGAGGATTGAAGTCTCAAAGCTGCAAGTGGAAGCAGGGTTTGAACACTGGCAGTCTGAGACTTTCATCATCAGTATCGCCTTCTTCATCATCATCACCATCGCCACCAGCACCATCAAAAGGAACTTCTCTATCTCAGGTGCAATTCTGAACATCGTGCAATTTGGGATAAAGAGACATCGTATCTGCTCTCTGGGAATGTAAACATAGTTCCCATTTCCCAGTTTGGAAACAGATACATAGGAATGAAGACCAAAGCCTCAAACTGTAAAGCAAGTCCGTGGAAATGCCAGGGAGCCCCAGAAGTGGGGCCACATGACACTGATTGGCCAGCCTGGCCTTTCTGAACTTCCCTCCCCAGTTCAGGGAAAGGGGCTTTTGTGTGCACTGTGGTGATACAGAATGCCCAAAGACAGTTCTGCATACAAAAGTGCATTGTTAGAGTAATCCCTCTAACAGAAATAAAGGCAGAGGCTCAAATGTACAGGACAGTATTTAAGATTGCTGGATGAGTTCTCTGTGCATCCATCTCCCTCCCTGCTTTAGGTACCATCTCATAAGGGACTCCTAAAACCGAAAAACCAATTTGATATCTTTAACCAGCCATGAAATGTTCTCAGTCTACCTACAGTTCTCTTTAATCACTATGTGAAAACCTAGGTCTCAAACAGCCTCCTTCCAAGGAGACTAAACAGGCTGGAGAGAAACCAGACTAGAGAAAAGGTGTCAGATTCCTAAACTGAAATCCAGTTCCTGGATTTAGAGGAGGAGTTTAATAAGGATATCAAGAAGAGGAAATGCAGATGAGGACACTACAAGTGGTCTCCACGGGGAGTCATAAAGGGTTCATTCATAAAAAGTTATGTGTCCATTATGCCTGGATTTTCACACACTGCCCTGGGAAAAAATGCAATGCACAGTTTTCAGAGCAAGATGCATACTTTCACAATCCGCCCTAATCCGCTCTCCCTCCTGCCAAAGGGGCATTGACCTGCCTCCTCCCAGCAGATTTCATGGCACTGACCCCTCCCAGGGACCAGCTCAGCGACACAATGCACTTGTTCCAAACACAAAAGTTCACTAACAACTGCATTTGGAAACATCAGAGCAGGCCAAATAGTTGGCAAAGGAGAACTCCTGCAAATGAAGAATGACGGTTACAGGCGCTGGGCCATGGCTTGGCTGCAACACACTGCACACACACACACACACACACACACACACACACACCACACACACGCTGCAAAAGTGGTTAAAATGCAAGCCAAAAAAACACCAAAACAAAACAAAAAACCAAACCATCATCACCAAGAATGAACGACAAAAGTCCTATCTCATTAATGAAAGTGGAACCAGAGACACCAGGATCTGCAGTGAGAAAATTCTTTTTTTCAAGTTCAATAAAAAGGAACTACTGGAAATCTCTCCTCCTGTGCCCATTCGCAGGAACGTGCCTTGGCCCTCTTTGGGGAACTTCAGTCGCAGAGAGCTTCCTCCTCCTGAGCCTTTAAATCTATCCCATTCCTGGGAGGATAGGGTGGCCAGATTTAGCAAACAAAAATCCAGGAAGCCCAGATAAATCTGAATTTCAGATAAACAACGAATAATGTATTTTATCTGGCATCTCTCAGGGGACACCCTGCTCAGATTCAGCAGTCACTGCTCCCTGACGCAAGGACAAATGAATTCGGGTCTGATCCACTAGCTGGCTGTGTGGCCTTAGAAATGAGTCCACACCTGTAAGCTCAGTTTTCTTGTGAAGGTGGGGGATCAAGTGACTGTGAGGTCCCAGCCAGGTTGAGGGGTCTGTGATTCCGAGTTCTCATGAAGCAACTCCCACACAGCTCCTTCTATTATTTTAATTATAAAATTATACCTGACTGCATCCTTGCAAAAGATTCAAACAACAGAGAAACATACAAAACAAAACAGGAAGCCGCCCACCATCTCCGATCTTCTTTTCTCAGAGGTAACCACCTTCAATAGTTCGACGAGCATCCCTGGAGTCCCCTTTCTATGTATGGTACTAGACATGGGCACCTGTTTGTACCTCCAGGAATTTAAACTCACGGCCTCTGGGCGAGGGAACTCATGTGCTATGCCCACTGGAAGCTGAACAGGGGTGGAGTGAGTGAATCCCTGGAAGCATAATGTCTGCCAGGGCCCTTGAGTCCAGCCAGACCTTCTGTCCCTTCTCTTCTGACCTATCCTATCCCTGGCTCCCCAGAATCCAGCAGACAGCCAGGGCTTGGTCCAGCCATGACTCCTCAACTTAGCCATCTTCTTTTGTTCCTGCCTCAGCCCCAGCAAACTGCCCCAACCACAGCTCACTCCCAGGCAATCATTTGTGGCATAACAGGTGTGGCTTTTCTACTGTCATGAAGATATGCCAGGGACAAAGTCCTCAGAGTGCTTAGACTCGCCCAACCCGGGAGCCTGCCCTACAGACCCCTCTAAGAGTGAGGACAACCCACTGTCAGCTGAGACCCCCCCATCTGGCTCCCTGTCAATCTGCTTCTCTCCCCAGTTCCACTCTGGCTGCCATTCCTGGGCTGGGCGAGTTCCAATGTCCACTCCCAAGACACTGAAGCCATCGGTCCTCCACACAGTGCTCATCTTCCCCGTCATCCCCCAGTGATCCCTATTCCTGTGACCCATCTGGAGTGAACTAACCTTTCTTTTCACACTACCTGCCTGCTGCGTCTCACTCTAAGGTCAAGCGAGCATCTCATGGGTGAGTTCATGCCCTGTTCATCTCACAAAAAGAATACATGCTCATCATGGAAAGACTAGAAAATATTGCTACACCAAGAACAATAAAATAAAATTTTAAAAAATACTCATCCTGAAATAGCCAGTGTGTGTTATTTCTTTATACTTATAATTTTGCTTGATGTTTATATTATAGATTACAAAATGGTTTCTTCCAGTTGAATTCAGACTGCACCTTGTTTTAAGTAATTTTGCTTTTGAATGACTTTGGACAGGACATTTGGTGTTAAGTTCACTATTTCCCCACCACTCATTTTATTATACCAATCCCATCTCATTCATTCACACCTTATCCCTGAAGGCATCTAAATTTGTAATGACTACACAATATACATGTATTTTTTAATCACAATGGGATCCTACTGCATATTCTATTTTGCAACATACTTTTTTTTCACGTAACTGTGCCACGAATACTTTTCTGTCTCAATAAATAGTCACTTCCAACTTTATTTTTAATGGCTGGGAAGTTTTCCATTGAAAAAATGTATCACAATTTATTTGGCCAACCCCTACTGCTGAAGATTTAAATTGCTTTCAATTTTTGCTGCTCCAGTGAACATCCCTGTAGCTAGAGTTTTGCACACTTCCTTAATTAGTTCCCTAGGATAAATTCCAAGACGAGGAATTGCTAGGTCAAAGGGTATTTGCAGTTTTAAAAGCTTTTAACATGTGTGGCCAAATGGGGTGCCCAGAGTTTTACAATGACACAGGCCCTTGAGAACTTCCTGTGACTGCCGTCAGGAACGACCCTTCCCAACATTAACAGCATCCCAGAGAACATCTGATCACTCCGCTCTTAAGGCTGTCTAAAGTCAACTCACCCAACAGGGGGGCTTTTCTCCAATAACCATCCCGGACCTCCACGTAATCGTACCAGCACAGGCGGCTTTTAAACAAATCCATGGATGTGAAGTTTAAGACGATCTGTAAAGAATTACCATAAAGTGAGTTTTGGCAGCAAAGCCCGAGGAGTTTTGAAAGATACATCTTGCATACCGGCGTTCTCATGTTACCCTTTAGCATACGGGATTCTCAGACCACAGCAGGAGTGTTGCCTCAAATACACACTCGCAGGAAACCTGATGACATTAAATAATAAACCTTCAGCAGGATGGGGAGTAAACAGAAGGAGATGGGTCCTTTGGTTCTGTCTGGGGAATCACTTGAGCTTTTGAAGTCACCAGGTGGTTTACACAAAGCAAGATGCATTAAAAAGAGCGGCCAGGGTGCGTAGAGACGGGTGTTTGGAAGGAGGTGAGGGGTCAGGGAAGTGCAGAGATATGAAAAGATCCTATAACATCATCAGTCATTCCAGAGGGGCTGGGATTAGCTGGGATGCATCTGAGCACCTCCATGGTCAATGTCCCCAGCCATGACCCTCACTCTGCCTAGGCGGGGTGTGTCTACCTGATAACCTTCCCACAAGGAGTCTGTCCATTCACTAATCTGTTCATTTGTTCACTCCACCACTGTTTGTTGACCACCTACTGAGCGCCGGTCCCGGTTGGCCAACGGAGACAGAAAGAGCAGGAAGACAGGGCCCCTGCCCTGAGGGAGCCCAGAGGTCCAGGAACAGGCAGATGCAACAACATGGTGTAAGTGCTGAAGGGAGGGGGACGGTCAGATGGAGCACTTTGGCAGTCCTGAAGAGAGAGAAATAAATTCTGCCTGCCGAGGCTGGAGAAGACCTGTCAGAGGAGGTGACATTTAACCTAAGGGGCCTCAGGGATCTGTGGGCAGAGAAGTAGGGCTAGTGTGTTTCCCTGAGCGGAACTGACGTGAGCAAAGGTCAGGAGCTGTTTGGGGAACTGTCCATGGGCCCCGCACAGGGCACTGATTGTGCGTGTGTCTAGAACGAGGCGCAGCAGGGGCGAGAGGCTGGGAGGTGGGAGGTGCAGGTGGGCTGGGAATGAAAGCAAACCCACCGGCTCCTCTGGACGTCCGGAGGCCAAACTCACACAGGCGAGTACTTAGAGCAGGGCGAGCCTCAGCACACAGGTGCCGCACCTGTGGACTGGCCCTGGTCCCCCTGCGGCCCTCCAGCTTGGAGCTCCCCTGGCAGATGGCCCAGGGCAGAGTTAAGGTTTCCTCTGGCCCTTCTTCCCCATCCAAGCTCCACCAGGCAGGGTGCCCTTGCCTCCTGCTGCTCTCCACTTTGCTCTTCCACAATTTGCCCCTGCACCCCCACACTGTTCCCCTTGCAACTTGGATTACCTTATGCTTGGGAGTTCACCTCTCTCCAGCCTCTTCACCCTCTGCTTCTCTGCTGGCCACTTCTTTTATATTCAAACAGCCCCAGGGGCTTCTAATCTCTAAGGAAACCTTAGGCTGGAGAGGCTGTGGGCAAAGGTGGCCTCCCCGCCACATCTAAAGGACTCTTATTTGTCCTCATGCTCCCTGGCTTCCCTGCTGAGAGTCTGTCCTTTCTGGTTTTCACCACACTGGCCTGTCCCCTCCCCATGTTCTCTCTACTCGCTGGCTCCTGCCTTTGCCCCCACTAGCTGTGAGAGCACCTCCAAAGAAGCACTTCCCTTCCAGCTTCCCCGATGGCGGGAGGCACCATCGCCGCACCACCTGGCGCCAAGCTTGGTACCATCCCTCCTGTACCCGTAGTAGAGCCCCCTCATCCGCCAGCACCCATGCTGGGGCTTTTTCCTTTGACGTCTGTGTACCTCCCTCCCCCAAGCTCACTCCACCGTCCTCACCTTTCCCTGGACTCCCCCCTGTTGGGCCCATGCATTCTTTACACTGAGGCTTCTAGATCAATCTTCCACTTATAGCTCACGTTTACCAGGCCCCCCTCGTGTTCAGGAAACTTCAGGGGTTCCCTGTGCCCCCGTCTCATGAATAAAACTCTCTGCTCACTTTCAGAGCCCACAGGGCCCGTCCTGTGTGACCTTATTGCCCAGTGCGCCCTCCCATGAAACCCTCCCCATGCCAGCTCAGGTGCCCATCCTCCCCCGGCCCCGCTCTGACTACACAGATGGACGTGATGTGATCTCCTTGTCTCCTCGGAACACCCCATTCTCTCTTTTACAGTAGTGATTCCAGAGCAGGAGGCTTTAGAATCAGGCAGATTTGGATTTGCTTTTCAGCTCCTCCATTTGCTAGCTCTGGAGTCTTGGGGAAACACTTGACGCTTGGACCCTTAGTTTCCTCATCTGTGAAACGTTACCCCCACCACTGGGTTGTGAGGCGCACGGCTTGAGAAACTGCACATAGAGTGTGTATTTCTATGCCTGGCACACCATAGGCACTGCATTATGGCAACTGTTAACCATCAGTGCACACTGACTGGTGTCGAGTGCCCACCCCTGCCCTTGGGCTGGGCCCACCCGATGTTCAGGCCTCAAGCAGCATCTGCTTCCACAGAGCCCTGTGATCTCCTAGGACACGAAGAGTCAGTACCAGAAAGAACAGGCCAGCTCACCACCTGTTGGGGGGTGGTGTGCGTGTCTATGACGTCACTCTTCTTTCAGACTACACTAGTGGTTTTCAATCCTACCTTGCACATCATAATCACCTTGGAGACTTAATAAAAAAGCTGATACCAAGCAAATACCCCTCCTTCCACTAAATCAGATTCCCTGGGGGAGGGGGGGAGGCAAAGTAAACCCTCATAAATTTCTTTCATATCCCCCACCAGGTGATAGAGCTTCATAATAACTGTAAGCTGGTTGCACAATAATTCTTTAGCCTTTGCTTTTTAAAATTACAAAAAGGAAATGTGAGTACAACTTCCTTGGTAACACACTCATGATCTGAATGAACAGGATAATTATTCAGGCTAATTATTTTAAGTATGTTAGTGAATCATAAAGACCATAGGGGAAGAGGTGATGAACAAGGGCTGATACTTGAATCAATCAAGTTTGCTAATTACTAGCAGCTCTGGGGAAGGCTGGGTGAGGCAGAAATTGAAATAATTGGTGCAGGAATTTCAATGATGTATGTTCTCTCTGTCCCCAGTTAGCACTAATAATTAAGGCTTGGTGAAGCTTACGCAGTTCAAACATATCACATAGCCCCTGCTGTGCAGGGCGATTCAATAATTCGGAGATTACCAGACCCCTTCCTCTTCCTCGTCCTCCTTTCTGCCTCCCTCCTGCTAGCGCCTCCAGCAGGCACAGGGACGTCACATCCACCAACGCGGACAAGTCTGGTGTCTCAGACAAGGGATGACAACCACATTTAATGTTTTAAATGCTTAGAGCCATAAAAGGGGGAGGGTAGGTGTGTGCACACACACACATGTGTGTGTAGGCGTGTGCATATGCGTGTTCTAATGTCTGCTAGCCTGTCTCGTTTGTGTAAGAATGTAAGAAGATGGTCAAGTATGCAGGCTCTCAGAGTCCAGTTGCCCAGGTTCAAAGCCCAACTATGCAACAAACATAGTAGCCTTGGGCAAGTCCATTTCCTTCCCCATGGTAGCAGCACCTATCACCTGAGGTTGACATGAGGATTAAATTAGCACATCCATATGATATGCTGAGGATAGTACCCAGTCCATAGAAAATGCTCGCCATGGTGCCTAGCCAGCTCTCTCTAGTTATCACTCTATGCTTAACTTGACATTTACATGGGCATTTTTAAAAGTTATTAATTAGGAAGGCTGGCTATAGGTACCTAAAAATTCCAGCACCCCATTACCAGCCCTCACTGCAGGTTTTTCCCTCAGCCCCTCATCCCTCCACACATGCATTCAACAAACACTTAGTGTGACCATTCTGTGCGTAGACTGTGCGGGGTGCTAGGAGCCTGGGGGTGAACAATCTCCATCCCCAATGAGCTGAGGATTTAGAAATAGGACAAATAAACCAGCAGCCACAATACTGTGAGACATGCTACAGCAGGTACGATTGCTCTGGGGACACAGGAGGTGTCCCCTAGCCTAGTCCCAAGGAGCAGAGAGGATTTCTCAAGGACGGCTGCATCTGGTCTGAGACAACTTGTAGAACACTTGGATTTGTAAAGAGATGCAGAAAAAAGATAAGCTCTGCAGTGCAAACCCCCCAGTTCCCAGTTCTACATCTTACTGTGAATTTGGGCAATTTCCTTAATGTTCAAGCCTCAAATTCCTTGTCTACACAGTGGATATAAGAGTATGTCCCCTGCCATCATTGGACCAGGGTAAAAGTGGCTCTGGGCTCAGCTCTGGAGGGTTGTGGAATCTTCATAGCAAAAGGACACACATACCCAGAGCTTGCCTAGTCCCTAAGCCACACTCCAGGGACCGAGGACCCTGGAGTTCCCTGTCCAAACAGCTCTCAGTCCATTTCCACGGCACGCAAAGGCCTTTTCCCGGATTCCCCCTCCCCGAGTGGGCTGCACACCTGGCCAGCCCACCCTCGCTGTAGGGGCAGCCGAGGAGCAGAAGTTTGCAAGGAAGGAGTGGATGGTGCCTGGGAGTGTGGGCAGGGTGTCGACACGTGTGCGCCTGAGGCCTGGAATGGGGGATGACGGGCAGAGGACGAGAGGCCTGTGTGTTGGCTGTCCCCACGCCGCCACCTTCCAGGGCGGTTCTCCGACGTGTCCCAGAATTCTCAACTGGCTCCTCGCCCTCCAGGACATTATGATAGTTTATTTATTAAGGATAGAGCCTACTTTATTTTACAAACTGTTAGCTTGACTTATAACTTAGTGGACCTTTAGTACGTGCCAGGCCTTCATTTGTATCCATGAGACTGGTTGAGAAGTCCAGAAACAATGACCACGAAGCAGGCAGCGCAGTGCCCGGCACGCAGTGGTGCTCATCATCAAACAGCTCTCCTCACGACCGTCAACAATCAGAATAATTCCCCTGGCCTCACCCAACTCGCAGAGTGCCCTGCCATGCCCCGAGGGGCTCCCACCTACCTTTTCCCCCGGGGTGACCGAGATCCTCCAGACGCAGTGGGAGTAGGAAGGGTAGCCATTCGGGAAACCAGGTGCAGAAAAGTTTCCTGTTGTGTCCTGCAGGGTCTCCCCACACGCTGCACGAACAAAACGACAATTGTGACTGATGTGGCACATGGCGCACCCACTCCCCGCACAGGCAGCTCCCACACAGGGCGGCCGGGGAAATGCACCCCTTCACTAGGCAAAGCCCTCAGAGCAGGCTGATGAGAAGCGAGCCAGGCAGACTGACGTTTTTCTGGCTACCAAAAGCACAAGCAAGGTCTGGGTGCCAAAAAGTGACACTCCTGGGCTGCTTCTGAGGTTTTCAGCACTGAGCATGGCCTAGAGCTCATGGATCTCAGCTCTCCAGCTGGCTGTGTGGCCGTGGGCAAGTTGTCCAGCCTTGCTGCACCTTAGTTTTCTAATCTGTAAAATGGGCAAGACCTACCTTAGAAAGGTAGTGAAATCACACGCATTACATGAAACAGATCAGCTCAGTGCTTGGCACACAGTGAGCGCTCCATCTACAGTAGCCATTATAATTGATAATAATAATATCTGTGGCAGAGAAAATATGAAAGTGCAAGTAGGTAAAGCAAAAAGAAAAAAAAATGCCTTGAAACTCATTTCAGCTGTTAATTTGAATCTTTCCTCTTCTTTTTCTCTTGCCCACCTCTGAAAGATGCCAAGGAAACAGAAAAATGCAGAGGCATAGGGAGCGAGAATATCGCAGAGCGAGCCGTTCTGCCCTTGCATGTCTGAGGGCTGCCTGGTTATGAGTCTAGGACCGAGTCTTTATGTATGAGAAAAATATTTCCCTTCATTTGCATGAATACTTGGAAGCTACAGGTTTTGTGTTTCCCTAACCCCCAGGGATTCATGCTGTAAAGATTCAGACACTGTTTTGCTGAGTGTCCTCTTCTTACGGGGCCACCCCCGCCGTGTGGGACACAAGCATCTCTAAGCATCTTTCCCTACGTGCAGTTCAACCTCCGCATGGCAACTGCCCGAGCTTCCAGTCACTCCTCGAGACTACTTGAAGCTTCGTATTTTTGGGAGCTGCAGGAAGGGATATGCAGAGAATTGCCCATCATTGGCCCCAGGAAATCCTGGATATCGACGCTTCGATATCACGTTACTGAACAACTGCCAGGCATCATGAAGATTATGCCTGGCAGCCAACACCCCCGAGGGTTCCATGGAAATTATTTTAGAATAATCATCAACATTTTGCAGGAACAGATACATTACTGTGTGGCTCCATGGTATTTACCAGCTGCCTCGAATCCTTTAGGGAAGTGAGCAGCATATACATTATAACTAAATAAATACTGTGGCATTTCCCAGGGAATGCTATAAGGTTTCCTTTTAAATTCAGCAAGGTTATCTGATATGTG
>VSMD01053345.1:0-11626 GCA_008750895.1 Mirza zaza
CGGTGATATAGCACATCTTATATTTTCCTGGTTAGAGCTGGAACCCATACTACTAAGTGAAGTATCCCAAGAATGGAAAAACAAGCACCATATATATTCACCAGCAAACTGGTATTAACTGAGCAGCACCTAAGTGGACACATAGGTACTACAGTAATAGGGCTTTGGGCAGGGGGAAGAGGGGAGGGGGGTGGGTATATACATACATAATGAGTGAGATGTGCAGCATCTGGGGGATGGTCATGCTGGAAACTCAGACTTGTCGGGGGAGGGGGGAAAAGGGCATTTATTGAAACCTTAAAATCTGTAACCCCATAATATGCCGAAATAAAAAAAAAAGAAAAAAAAAGTTATATCTTCTTTATTAAAAAAAAAAAATCAGCTGAGTCCATCCCACCCTAGAAGCACAGCAGGGAGCATTTTGTCACAGGGGGCTGCAGCAGTCATAATACAACATTGCCCAATCTGAGCAAGAATTAATGGAAATAGAAATCAGTAGAGCTATTGACATAACCCTGATAAAGATTCTGTGCTCAAACATTCAACTTTAAGGAATTACTAATATTAGAAGGAAATAAATCTCTCCAAACATCATATCAGCCCTGATACGGGTGACCAATTGTGATGAACACAAAATTGGGGTACGTCTTGGCTCACAGCAATGCCAGCATCACCATATCTGTGCCATCCCACTACCTTCTGGCCATGGCTTGTGGATGGTGAGGTAGAAACACTCGAAACAACACCGGACAAGTTGGTGCCTTTCTCCTTAGAATCTAGAGTTAAAACAGAATGACATGGTGCCCTCTGAGGACACAGGCTAAGTCACAACAGGGACCCTAAAAGTAGCTCCATGAACTCCTGTTACTAAGGTCCCAGGTTCACCCATTGTCCCTGCCTCCCAGAATCATGATTGCTTAGCTTTTTGTGGTTTGTATATAACTACCTCCAGTAACTCCATTTTCTGCTTGAGTTACCCAGTCATATTTTTTCTATTGATTACAATAAAATGAGTCTTGACTAATGTATCTGTGCAGGATAAAACATCATGAAACAATGTGAGATATGAATGGGTGTGAACTACATAAAGTAATGAGCAAATGATGCTAAACAAAATGCCCTTCTCCAACAAGGTCCCAAACAGAACTAGAAAACATACATTAATCTTGTTAACTCTTAATTAGGAAATAATTGGTAATTGACCAAAAGAAACACATAATATATATTTATATGTAGTCTTTTTGTATTTGTACTTAAGTTAATGACTTACAAATTTTATGTACTTTATTCCACAGTGTGGGTCTGGTTCCTCTCAAAGAGTTAACCAGAGTAAACCTTCAATACTTAAAGAGTCCAAATATTACAAAAACGATGCCTGAAAAAGACATGCTACCTGGAGTTTCTGTATTTGTGCAGATAATACAGAAATATAATAACTTTGGTGAGTTCTAATAATGAAGATTATGGGGGAGAAAACACAATGAAAGGAGATTGTGCCTTTATTTTAAAACAATCTGGAGATGATGCTTATCTTTAAGAGAAATTATATGGGTGGGAATGTAAAGAGGGCAGTAATTTAGTTGATATATGTGTGCTGCAAGGTAGTTTCCTTGGATATATGCACCAGTTCAATGTATATCATTGGACTTCAATGCTACCAAATTACATTTTACGGGATAAGTTTTGAAGGTAAGTTAAAAGGATATCAGCCATCCTGTGTAAATGTGCTTTCCCATAAGCTTCACAGTAAAGCTGACTATTTCACTGCAATATACAGGATAAAAGTAGAGTCAGATTCTTAGAATCCATTGAAAAAAATAATATCAGCACTGTGAAATTGGAATGTATCAAGATTTATATTTAAGAAGCTTCTGGGTTTATTCTTTTATTAGACCCTTCTTATATTTGTTTTCAAGCAAACTTTTCAATATAATTGCTGATATATATGCAATATAATTGCGAACTATAGAGGCTTGCCATTTGTCTATGTTTTATATTCTTTAACCTAATTAAAATTAATCGTCTTGAGTCTTAATTTTGTGTAACACATATTCTGAATTATTGACATTGTTGAAGTGTACATATTGTTCATTTGGTGGAATTTAATTAAATATTATTTATTATAATAAAGCTTTAATACATAATGATTTTAATAACCTTGATAAGACCAGAAAAGAAGAAAAGATCTGTAACTAATACTACTAAAATAGAGATACTATATTTTGTTTATTGCTCAAATTCTAATTCTTAACAAAATGAGGAATTATAATATGATTTAACTTTGCTAATTGTTTGGTGAAATAAATATTTGACTTTTTTTGAGAAACCTTATATAATACTATACAACAACATAACCAGGCCATAATTATAAAAATCAAGATGGTATAATACTCTGTGAAATGTGGAGTGTGATGGGCATATCATTTAGTTTATAAACTCATCAAGGGAAATGCATTTCACAACATGCATAGTTATCATTCAATGATCAATGGAGAAAGTTAAAAAAAGCCCTACACAATTCCTTTCTTCTGAGATTTTAATGAAAAAGCAGAAATATAGATGGGACACCCATGTACTTGTGTACCCAAAGATGATATGGTTATTATTCATAATATTTTAACAAATTGGAAATTTAATAATTTACATCATAATATCTTGAGATTTTTTTTCAAGTAAGTTTCACTTACAACATCTCACATTTAATACTAACAATTAAACCATGAATGACAAGTAGTGCTTCCAATTTAAAATAGTAATTTAAAGTTTAAATTATTTCATGTTCTTGCCCAAGACTGTCCACAGTTGGGATTCATACTTTTGTTTTCTGGCTCAAAGTTTGTTTTATCCATTATATCAACACTATATAGTGTTGCCACACTCAAAACATTTTTTTAACTATCATTTTGAAATTTCCTTCAGAATCAATTGATGAGCACAAAAGGAAAGCTAACTCATTAGTATATACAAGAAGTCTCAGATTTTTTTTTTATAACAAGTAACTGATTTTCATTTCCAAAAGCCTTGAGATTATAGAGATCTAGGAATACTATTAATGACACAAAAATTTCACAATTATAAGGAACGGTTACTCGCTCTTTACATCCAGTCATCCAGTCATTAATTCAATGAGCATTCATTTGTTATGTACTCTGTACACAATACAGCGTATAATGGTGAGAATTTAGTAGTGAGCAATACAAAATTATCTCACTGAGTCTGCCATGAGTTCAATGGCAAATGGGAACAAAAATAAGCAATTGAAATGTGGTAAGTAACCTGATATAGGTAATACACTATTTCTAAAAGATAATACTGGAAATGCTTTCAATCTGTGGAAAGAATATGCCATCATCCCAGCCATATATGGTATAAGAGAATAGAGTGTCTAAACACATAGTCTTCGAAGTTGCACTCATTGGACTTCAATATCTGGTTTCTTAGCTGGGTAACTTTGGAGAAGTTGCTTAATTTTATTAAACCTCAGTATCGTCTCATAAAAATGAGGATACCTCAAAAGAGTAACCAGATGGAGAATGCGCTAAGAGGAGGTCAATACATTCAGAGGTATCCCCAAAATTCCCTATGGGGAATGTAAGAATGAGTGAGCATGGAGTTGCCTGGTCCTCCAGCCATCCTAGAGTGCCATTGCTTAGCCAGCAGCAGTTGAGAGTGGAAATTCTTCCCAGAAATAATGCAAAATGTTACAGAAGAATAAGGAAAGGAAAAGAGAAAAAAACTGACTGGATGTCAGAAAGAGTTTTAGAAATTTGGCAGTTGGTGAGCCATGAAAGATGCAAAAGATTTAAGGAGAAAGGACTTTAGTGAACTTCTGCTATGTTTAATTAGGTGTATTCCTGTTAATATTCATCTTTGAGAGATCTGAGTAAAAGTTGGGTCTTGTGTTTAATTACATTTGTTGGCTGGACTATGTTTCTTTGAAGGTCACACTATGTAGAAATTGAACCACTTTGAACTCACGATTTATTTGGATCACAAAGGTTGGTGATACACAAGTTGATGTTATAAAATGCTTAGCATAGTGCTTCTCACAGAGTAAGCATACAAAATTTAAATGTTATTGTCATTAATCACACTGTATTCTAAATGCACAAAGTTTAGAAACTTTCATTTTATTATTTTATGTCTCACTAAATCTAATTTTAATTTGAAGAAACTCGTACAAGATGCACAAAAAAGGAAAGACCAAAATCTAATAATATTGAGTATATTTTTTTAAAAAAGAAAGGAAAAAAAGAATTATCTGTACAAATTCTAACACAAGCTATACCTAAACATCAAAGTAAACTCGTTGATTTCTACGGCTAAGGCAAATCAAAAAATTCAATAGATTACCTGGATCCAATTGTCTAGTAAAGAAAAATAAATTTTTAGGAGAGTGAAATTTAAAAGTATTAACTTGGGTATGAGCACTGAAAGAAATTATTCACAAGTCCTTCTTTACATCAGAAGGACTAAACAACATAATACATATCTTTGACAAAAGTTCTACATGCAAAAAATGCAGAGATGCCTCACATATAGTTGCTTATGATATTACTATCTCTCCCTTTGAAAGCTTTGAGAGCATAATAGGTTTTCTGCAAAGGCAGTTATACTGTAATATAACTTTCTGGTGATTTACCTTATCACTGAAATAAAACTTAGAAATAGTTTGGGCAGTGAGCCTGAACCAGACCTACTGAAACAGAATCTCCAGAGTTGAGACCCAGGATTATGTATTTTTAAAATTCCTAAGGTTACTCTAACTACCAAACATTATCAGTGAGACTGCTAGTCACTCCCCTCAGATGATTTCTGTTGAGCATCTAGCTACCCAGGATAAGAACCAAATTTCCCAGCCCCCTCTTTCATTGAGTGCTACCATGTGACTAAGTTTTATGCAATAGACTATAATAAACAGTGATGCTTACCCCTTCTGGACTTATCCTTGCAGAAGAGGCCATGCCACTTCTTCCCTCCCTCATCCTGCTGCTTGTCTGACTGATGGCATAAAGCCTGCAGCTCTGTTATTAACTGTGAAGGAATGGGAACCATGAGCAGGAAAAGCCAAGAGAAAATAACAAATGGAGCCTGGTCTCTGGATGAGATCCTTCAGATTCTCATGGAAACTCCTGCAATGTAAAAGTAGGATCATATTCTTCACTAAATAGGACGCTTCTCCTCCAGTCTGCCAGAGCAGGTAGTGGCCATTTTATCTGAAGTCTATACCCAGCCTCAGAAAGAGGAATCTTAGTACTTTAAATGTAAGAATACCCTCTATTAGAATTTTTTACTGCCCATTTTAACTCCTGTAGTATTTTTATGAGAGTTGTGAAAGTGTATTAAGTGTTTAGATCAGGATCAAGATGAAGAGATGAGAAGACTTGACCCCAGACTATTTATTTCTTTTGAAATAATTTAAATTGAAAGACAAAATGCAATAAATCCCAAGGGAAATTTTAAACTATATTTGAGTAGTTTAATACACAGTAAAGAGTAGATTAAAATTTAAAATCAATCTCTCTCTCTCTCTTTTTCTCTCTCTTCCCCCATCTTTCTCCCTCAGAGTATTAACACATCATTCCTACAATTTATAAAGAAGAAAGCCAACACTTGTACAAAAGAAAATTTGGAAAATCCTTCCTCACCAGCCTAGAAGACATCTTGACTATTTTCCACAAAACAATACTGCCTTCTTCTGGAAAAGGATGGATTTAATAAGAGTACATGGTGCCTCAAATGTGGCCAATTCCATTTCCAGGAGATAATTTATATTAGCTACATAAGGAAGGGGGAAAGTTTGGGCTATTCTTCAAAATTATTTAAGTCCTGAGAAACTCAACATGCTTGCTACTTTCTAGCACTTCTATGAATAGAAGAGATATCCTAATTAAAAAATTAAAAGTTATCATTACGAATATATGTAACCTTAACATTTGTACCCCCATAATATGCTGAAATAAAAAAAATAAAAAAAGAGAGCACAGGGAATCTATAAAAAGCCTTCTAAATTTTGCTAGAAGTAATAAAGTTCTGAAAAGATACATTAAAAAATAAATAAATGAATAAAATTTATCATTAAATGATACCACAGTTAATATTTTAGGTATGAACGAGGGAGTCCAGATAGCAGTGATGAATGAGGAGTCTAAGGGAGGTGACCTCAAGACATTCCTTTCTAGCACTAACTCATGATTCTATGATTCATTGGAATGAATAAATTCTGCTACGTTTCTTTTAAACTCAAAACAAAGAAACAAAAGTAGTCTCATCACAGCAGCCATCACCACGCTGAATCTTGCACATGAGAAGAGGCAGTTGCTGAGCTTCCACGCCTATCTTCACAAAAGTAAGAGGTGAACATGTGCACAGACTTCTGCTGCAATTTTTACGTAGGACATGAAACCAGCCTCTCCAGCCTGTGGGATGTCAGGCACACGACACACAACACAGTACCTAGGAAGACTTGACATTCACAATGAAAACTAAGTTAATTTTCAGGCCTCCTGGCAGTGTCCACTTAGTATTATCTTTGGTCAGATGTCCTAAAAACATTTTATGAATTGCTTTTTTGTGACCCTGCAAGGATATAATTTTATCCCAGATACGCAAGATATAAATGTGATCTAGCTTACATATCTGAGAAAAGCATAGTCACTCCATTCAAAAGTCTTTCTTTTTTCCTTATATTGAAATTTAACTTAATTTACAAACTGTCAAAAGCATTATTTAACTGTTTTTTTGTTCTGGGGTTTTTTGTTTGTTTATTTTTGGCAGTCCAAGTTTCTCTTTGGAAGTTAGAAACTAAAGAATCTTGGCTTTTGGTCAAAAATGGCGGACTAGGGATGACCTCCTTGCTCTTTGCTCTTGGAGTGGGAGGTGAAGAAGGCGGCCTGAATCACTCGAGCGGGTAGTTCTCCTACAGGATCAGCTTCACGGAACTACAGGGAAGCTTCGAGGGGCAGCAGCGCCGGGAAAAGGAAGAAAGTGACTCAGTGGATTTACTGTGAAGTTCTGAGAATCCGAGTGGTACTGCGCGGATTGGAGTGTAAGCCGGCCGCGCTTAGCGGCAGCCACATGGCTGTGCGCTCCTTCCTACAGGAGAACAGCTTCTCCCTCAGCCACCTCCACGCCCACACAAGCAGGAAGTGCCTGAAGACATCGTGAAGAGGTAACACGGACGGGCAGGCAGGTTGGAGAGGAGGCAGGAGCGGAAAGTATTTGAAATCTCCAGGGCACCGTGTAAGGTCGCCATTGCTGGGAGAACTATAAACACTAGAGGCTTACGCCTCGCTTGTGAAGGGACAGAAAAGTGAGACAGATTGCTCCTTTGACTGAGTAACCGGGTGGACTCAGGCGGCCCAAGCGCTGCAAGGGAGGGAGCGGAAGAGGGGAGTGAGAGCCATCCTCCAGGACCCTCCTGGGATCTCCAGAGACCCACGCTCCGCTGCTGCGGGACACGCAGGCAGCTTTCCTCCGGCAGCAGAACTTGCCGGCAGATCCCGGCCTCCGCTGATCCTCCGCGCGGAGTTCCAGCAGCTTAGACTGCGGGTGCGCGCCCGTAGTTCCCGTCCCGCAGCGGACTTGCCGGCGGGTCCCAGCCTCTGCAGATACTCCGCAGGGATTTCCTGCGGCTTAGACGGCGAGTGCACGCCGGCAGTTTTTGCCTCTCGGCGTAACTTGCCCGGGGTTCCCAGTCCCCTGAGCCCTGCCGGTGAAGGGTCAGAAGGTGGGGCGAGAGCCATCCTCCGGGGACACTCCCCAGGGGTCTCCAGCGACCCACGCCCCGCCGTCGCGAGGACATACAGATAGTTTTCACCCCTCCCAGGAACTTATCCACGGTTCCCAGCCACCTGAGCTCAGCTGGTGAAGGGACAGAAGGTAGGGTGAGAACCATCCTCTGCAGACCCTCCCCAGAGTTCCTCAGCGACCCAAGCCCCGCCTCTGCGGGGACGTGCTGAGAGCTTTCGCCCCTTGGCGAAACGTGTCCGCGGTTCCCAGCCCCTTGAATTCTCCCGGTGAAGGGACAGAAGGTGGGGTGAGAGCCATCCTCTGCAGTCCCTCCACAGGGGTCTCCAACGTCACACACCCCGCTGACGCGGGGACTCATAGATAGTTTTAGCCCCTCTGCGGAACTTGTCCGTGGTACCCAGCCTCCTGAGCTCTACAGGTAAAGGGACAGAAGGCGGAGTGAGAGACATCCTCTGCAGACCCTCCCCAGGGGCCTCCGGCGGCCCAAGCCCCACCGCTGCAGGGACGCACCAATAGTTTTCAATCCTCAGCGGATCGTGTCTGCGGACCCCAGCTGCTTGAGCTCTGCCGGTGAAGGGTCAGACCCGGGGGCGAGAGCCATCCTCTACAGTCCCTCCCCAGGGATCTCCAGCGGTCCAAGCCCTGCCGCCAGGGACGGAGGCGTGTGGATAATTTTCACCCCTCGACGAAACTTGCCCCCGTACCCTAGCCACTTGAGCTCTGCCAGTGAAGGAGCAGAAGGGGGGGGAAGAGCCATCCTCCGTGGACCCTTCCCAAGGGTCTCCAGCGGCTCAAAAACTACCACTGGAGTGCGGAAAGTTTTCACTCCTCAGTGGAACTAGTCTACAGACTCCAGCTGCTTGAGCTCTGCCGGGGAAGGGGCGCAAGAGAGGGCTAGCGCCATCCTCCGTGGATCCTTCCCAGGGGTCTGCAGTGGCTAAAGCTCCATTGGTGACACACGGAAAAGGGATAGTCGTCACCCCTCAGTGGAGACCCCCAGTGGCCCCTGGCAGCCCAAGCACTGCTGATCTTAGCTCATAATCCATTCCCTGCATCTCCGATCCTCAATAAAACATCCAAATGAGAAAGAACCAGCGTAAGTTTACAGGAAGCATGAAGGACCAGAGAGAAAAGTCACCTCCAAAGCAAAATAATCATTTTCCATCATCTGACACCAACTTACATGACTTGAGTAAACTGACAGAGGAAGATTTCTGAATATGGATTGCTACAAAACTGATTGGAATTGAAGAGAAAATAGAATCACAACATAGAGAAACCACAAGAACAATACAAGAAATGAATGAAAGATTCTCCAAAGAAATTAAGACTATCAAGAAAAACCAAACAGAAATTCTGGCAATGAAGGAAACAATCAAGGATCTTCATAATTCAGTGGAAAGCCTAAAGAACAGGATGGACCATTCAGAAGAAAGAATCTCAGAACTTGAAGATTATGCCTATGCTCTAAACAAATCAGAGGAAGAAAGGGAACACAGAAACAAGAAACAAGATCAAAGTTTACAGGAAATGTGGGATTATGTTAAAAAAACAAATATCAGACTGATTGGGATTCCGGAAGGGGAAGAGGAACACTCACAAGGGCTGGAAAATTTATTTCACGGAATACTGGAGGAAAATATGCCAGACCTAGCCAGAAATCTTGACATCCAAATACAAGAAGCACACAGAACTCCAAGGAGACTCAATGTGAAAAGGCAATCACCTCGCCACGTGGTTATTAGGCTGACCAAAGTAAACGTGAAAGAAACAATTCTCCGAGCAGCGAGACGAAAGCAGCAAATGACCTATAAAGGTAAGCCTAACAGACTAACAGCAGACTTCTCATCTGAAACCTTACAAGCCAGGAGGGATTGGGTACCTTATCCTTAATCTTCTAAAACAGAACAAAGCCAAACCTAGAATTCTTTATCCGGCAAAATTAAGTTTTATCTATGAGGGAGAAATAAAGTCCTTCTCAGACAAGAAATCACTGAAGGAATTTGCAAAGACCAGACCATCCCTACAGGAAGTTCTTAGACCTGCATTTCTAACCTAGCAGGGCAGTAGACACTCCTCAAAGTGAAATCGTCAAAGAATTAAAGTTTAGAGCTCGAACTAAAGGATGGCCCAAGGAGTAAGACAAAGCAACAAGACTCCACCCAACAATATGAAGGGTAATCTTCCTCCAATTTCAATCCTCTCAATAAATGTAAATGGCTTAAATTGCCCTCTGAAGAGACATAGACTGGCAGAGTGGATACAATTGCACAAACCTAGCATCTGTTGTCTACAGGAAACACATCTAACCCACAAAGATGCCCACCAGCTGAAGGTCAAGGGATGGAAAACTATCATCCACTCAAATGGATGTCAAAAGAAAGCTGGAGTAGCTATACTATTTGCAGATAATATAAGCTTTAAAATAGCAAAAGTAAAAAAGGATAAAGACGGCCATTATATAATGGTGATAGGGAAGGTCTAACAAGAAGATTTAACAATTCTTAATATCTACGCACCCAATACAGGAGCACCCAATTACTTAAAGCAAACCTTGTCTAATATAAAAATCTTCTTACATAACACTATCATAGTAGTAGGGGACTTCAACACTCCATTGAATGATCTGGATAGATCCTCCAAACAGAGAATAAGCAAAGATAAAATGGACCTGAATAAAGCCCTTGATCAAAAAGGTCTGACAGACATCTATAGGGCATTCCACCCAAACAAACTTGAATTTACATTCTTTTCAGCAGCCCATGGATCCTACTCCAAAATTGACCACGTCCTAGGCCGCAAATCAGATCTCAAAAAATTCAAGAAAATAGAGATTGTACCTTGTATCTTCTCTGAACATAACGCTATAAAACTATAGTTCAATTCCTATAGAAACACTCAACCCCTCACAAGATCATGGAAACTAAACAATCTATTATTAAAAAATTACTGGGTAAAGGAAGAAATTCAGAGGGAAATCGAGAATTTCTTCGAACAAAATGATAACGGCGAGACCTCTTACCAAAACCTATGGGATACAGCAAAAGTTTACCTCAGAGGAAAACTAATAGCAATTAATGCTCACATCCAAAAAACAGAAAGCTTAGACACTGACAACCTAATGAATAAGCTCAAGGAATTGGAAAAAGAGGAGCAAACAATTTCCAATCCTAATAGAAGAAAAGAAATAACAAAGATCAAACCAGAACTGAATGAAATGGAGAACAAAAGAACTATACTAAAAATCAACAAAACCAAAAGCTGGTTTTTTGAAAAGATAAACAAAATCGATGGCCCTCTTGCTAGATTGACAAGGACCCAAAGGGAAAGGACTGTAATAAACTCAATAAGAAATGAGAAGGGAGAGATCACAACAGATACCAAAGAAATACAAAACATTATTTTTGACTATTATAAAAATCTATATGCCCAAAAACTACAGAACGAAGATGAAATGGATAAATTCTTGGATTCATACAACCTCCCTAAGATCACGCAGGAGGCAACAGAATTCCTAAACAGACCAATCTCAAGCTCAGAAATTGAAACAGTAATTAAAAACCTGCCCAAACGGAAAAGTCCTGGGCCAGATGGCTACACTTCAGAGTTCTACCAAACATACAAAGATGAACTCATACCTATACTACAGAAACTATTCCACACCATTGAGAAGGATGGTATCCTTCCTAACTCATTCTACGAAGCCAATATCACCTTGATACCAAAGCCAGGAAAGGACACAACAAAAAAAGAAAATTACAGACCAATATCCCTCATGAATACAGATGCAAAAATCCTAAATAAAATTTTGGCGAATAGGATTCAGCAGCACATCAAAAAAATAATTCACCATGACCAGGTGGGCTTTATTCCA
>VSMD01053350.1:0-41743 GCA_008750895.1 Mirza zaza
GTGGAGGAGACGGTGGGGCTCAGGCACCTGCTGGGACATGTTGGGACATGTTGAGAGACGTCGGCGTGGAGGAGACAGTGGGGCTCAGGCACCTGCTGGGACATGTTGGGACATGTTGGGGGACGTCAGTGTGGAGGAGACGGTGGGGCTCAGGTACCTGCTGGGACATGTTGGGACATGTTGGGGGACGTCGGCGTGGAGGAGACAGTGGGGCTCAGGCACCTGCTGGGACATGTTGGGGCATGTTGGGAGACGTCGGCGTGGAGGAGACAGTGGGGCTCAGGCACCTGCTGGGACATGTTGGGACATGTTGGGGGACGTCAGTGTGGAGGAGACGGTGGGGCTCAGGCACCTGCTGGGACATGTTGGGACATGTTGGGGGACGTCAGTGTGGAGGAGACGGTGGGGCTCAGGCACCTGTGGGCACAAGTTCCCAGGACAGTCCTGGCCGGGAGAGCGAGGCCAGCGTCCCGCAGGTGCTGAGATGCTACACCTGAGGACTCGGGGGGTGAAGGGCTCAGAGAGCGAGGCCTGCATGTCCTCAGGGCAGCTATGGGAGGGATGAGCCTGGGAAGGGAAGTGCCCACCCCGCAGGGTGACGCCGGGAGGAAGGTGCTCCCTGAAGGGCAGAAGGGCCGTCTCCGTGGAAACCAAGGGCAGGTGCGTGGCCATCGTCCCGGCATCGGGGAGGACTGTGGCGTAGGCAAGAGCCGATCCCCGCACCGCGGAGCAGGAAACGCCCGAAACCAGGCGGCAGAACTGGAAACCGCCCAACCTGGATGTGAGTCCTGACTCTGCCCGCCCGGGGACCTGGGCCAGAGAGACAAGCTCTCTGGTTTCCCATCACGTCTCAAATGGGAGAACGGCATTTTCCAAAGTGCTGTGATGTTTTAGATAAATATATTGAAGTCAGTTAAACATATGAAAGCATTTTGGAAAGGGAAAAATTGCTGTCGTGGGATGATGTTATTAAACTAAGATTTCTCGTGCGAATTTATTTATTGAATATAGAGTTTAATGAAAGATATTGATCAGAAATCATCTAATTTTATAATGAAACCAGGAATCTGAAAGCATGCTACCCCAGAAAAGGCTGCACACCGGGGCTGAGGCAGCCGGGCCCGGGAGCAGGGGGCTCCGTGTGCTCCTTGTCCTAGAGACCACGGCTCACTGGGAAACGTGACATCAGCCGGTGGCATTTTGAGTCCCTTGCAGGGGAGGGGAGGGTGCCCACAGAGCAGCCCGTGGCTCCCGAGGACGCGGCCGTCCACGATCTCCGCTGGGCGCGTCCACCCTGCAAGGAAGCTCAGGAAACGTCAGCACTGACAGGGACGGCAGTGAGAGGAGCCCACGCAGGTGGGATTAATTAGCGGGGATGACAGGCACACAGACGGGCTCGGGGACGTAATGAGGACAGACAAGTGCGGCGGCCAAGGAGGACGGCGGGGGGAGGGGCGGCGGCGCCCGGGCTGCGGGCGGAACGAGAGCCGGCAGCGGCAAGAGTGTAACAGACGCTTACTGAGGGAATAAATAACGTCCTTCCTCTGCAGAAGAGAAACCTCCTGTCATGCACAAGGAGCCAGCCCAGACGTCTGCAGGTCTCCTATAATTACACAGCATAAAACCCCCAGCTCTGCGTCTGCGGCGTGCGCCGGCTGGCCGCGCGCTGGGCGGTGTCGTCGGACCCAGTTTTGCATCCAGGGAAACTGAGGCCCAGAGACGCCGAGTCTTCCCGGTAACTCGTGGTAACCTGGTACGTGGCGGTGCTGAGTGAGCATCCTTGGGGCTGAGTTAGCTTCGGTTAACTCCAGGAGATGACAAGAAAGCATGAGGTCCGTTCTCGACGCAAAAAGCCGGAAATGCTGAAATCTAAGGGAACGGACGCTGCACGGTTCTGCCCCGACCCAAACGCCTGGGAGCAGGACGTGGAAGGCGGCCAGGCTCTGCGGGGCGGCCGCCTCGGCTGCTCAGTGTGCCCCGTTTCCGGATGATGGCATGAACCTTGTCGCGAATACCCGGCCTAAAGTCAGACTCTCGAGTGCCCCGGAATGTTTCATTTTGAACTGTCTGACCTTAGTTTTAATCCCACGTGTGTCACAGGGATTGGGAGAAGACTGTTACGAGCAGATGTCCCCGCGGGAAGGAGAAGGCAGTGGCCTCATTAAAGGCCTGGAGCGTGCCGTGCTCGGGCCGAGTGGTGGAAAACGTGGGCGCTGTGCACGCTGGCCACGGCACCCCAGGCCCGGAGTGGCCACGGAGGCCCCGAGATCCCAGAGCCGGTGAAGCCCCAGGCTCCCCTGACAGACAAGCGTCCTCGGACCCAGCAGACGCGTGACATTGCTTTGTGACATCAGTCAGCACGGCCAGAAGAAAATCTGCCAACTGTGCCCCTCCCCAGAACACGGCCTCGGGGAGCGGGGCAGGGAGCCTCTGTTGGCAAGGCTAAGCTGTCCCTTTAAATACACGTTTTGCGAGTGTCTTCAGTCTCTCTCTCATACAAGGCAAACAACAATTACCGCCTAAAACTGGGCATCGGACCAAAGATAATGGCTTGAACCGCCAGCGTTGCTGTTGTGTTGTGATTGTCTTTATTTTAGACTCTTCCCAGAGGTGCGCGGAGTATGAGCAATGCCGTGGCAAGAGCAGCTGGGTTTCCCTGGAGGAGCCGCACGTGGGCTGCCGCAGCGTGTCGTGTCGTGGCATGGCGTTGCATGGCGGAGGGTGTGCCGGGTGTCTGCTCGGGGAACTGCTGCTCTGGGCACCAGAGGATCCCCGGACTCTGGCCAGAGTGAAGGTGCCAGTGACTTTGCTCCCACCTCTCTGATTATATCACGTTGGCAGGGGACGGCTCCAAATCTGGTGGGTCGTCGTGCGCCCAGCTACCCTGGGAGACGCAGACCTGTGGAGGGTGGGGCCTCCGCCACTCCCCGCCACATACTGGCGAAGACAGCCCTGCATTAACCCGGCAGAAGGTTCCGGAATATCCTCACTTAGACCTGCAGCTCTGGAGCTGTGGGCTCCAGCCAGAGCCAGCTGACTTCAGGCTTGAGCCCCGCGGAGCAGCCCCGGGGGCTGCAGAGAAACCGTGTCTCCATCATCGACAACAGAACCGATATCAGGGACGGGGTTTCTCCCAGAGACTACCGTCCCCTGAAAAGGCCACACGTATGCCGGCCAGGGAACAGAGCGTGGACTGAAGCCTTTATGTCAGAAGCCAGAAATCAGAGCGGAGGGCTCTGCTTCGGCCCCCTGCCGGGCGAGGGTCCTGCCCCGGGGTCTGTAACAGGAGGCTGATGAGAAATGGGCTTGTGAATAAAAGAAAGGGCTGCTCCAGCTGCCAGGCGACGCCAAACCCGGGCAGCCTTGACGGCAGAGCCACCGTTGCTAACGACTCTAACGGCTCTTCCTGCTCCGCCAGGCCGGACCCTCCCGCTTTGGGAAACCTGCGCGCTTGTTACCGGGGCCCCGCCCCGCGCTGAGCCCTTCACAGCAGAAGGGCTGGCTGACGTCTGGGGCTGAGCAAAGAGGACGGGGTGGAGCAGGCCCACTTGCAATTGTAACCGGTATGCTAATCCCGGGATGCGGATGAGGGAGGCAGAGAGCTCTGGGCGCCCAAAGGCAGCAGCCCTCACCCGGGCTGATGTCACACGGGGCCGGGAGTGCCTGTCATCCGAAGGCCTGCTTCTCGGTATTTGATTTATTTCCATGGCGAAGAGAAATGTTACAGAACGCTAGAATCCTCATAAGTTTTAAGTTCTGGTATTACAGGCATCTTCATCATATCCTGGGCTAAAAGTGACATGAATTTGGAAATTTCTCAGAGCAAGAATGAGTAGGGACTTGGACAGGCAGAGGAAAGCGAGAGGGTCCCCACCGGCAGCCCGTGCGGTGTGTGTGCATGGGGTCCCCTCCTCCATCCTGGCCCCCCACGATTGGCACAGGGGAACTATTAGCCTCCAGCCGGGCAGGCCCTTCTCCCCCCTGCCAAGCAGTGAGGGAGGAAGCCACAGCAGGTCCAGAGGGAGCTGGAATCCTATGAAAGGCTGACACTCCTGACTGGCATCCCCGGCACAAGGGAAATTTGCATTATAAAAACCCAGACATTTCATTTAGAGTGAGCTGAGAACTTCAGTGTATTTTTTGGCTTTGTTTTTGGAATGCAAATATTTGGCTATGGCAAAAAAGAATGCAAAACGATTAAATCAAAGTTGATAGTTTACAATTAAAATGCAGGAGGCCCAGCGAGTGAAGGTGCCGTTAGAAAACGACGCGGCCAGATGGTGACTTGGACGGGGAGACCTCCGCCCCCCGGCCGGCCCTCCCTGGAGGGTGTGACCGGTGGGACAGTGCAGCCCCAGCTCCCGTGGGCTGCTGCCTCCTTCCTGCCAGCCACATCCTCTGCTGGGGACCGTGCCACCTGGGGGAGCAGAGGCCACGGAAGGCCACGGAAGGCCACGGAAGGCCACGGTGGCCGAGCGCACCTACACCCTGACCCCCATGCCCGTCCACAGCTCCGTGACAGGGAGCCGGTCCCAGGACTCCGGCTCTACCCCTCTGACCTCCTTGGCTTGGCACCTCCCTTTCCCCGCCCAGGACTCAGTTTCCTCTCAGGAAAAGTGCCGGCATCGGTCGTGGTTCCGGGGGCAGCCCCGCCCCGTGCTAGTGAGCAACAAGCCGCCTGCGCAGGGAACGTGTGAACCCGGGATCATGCTTGGCCCTGCTCAGCAGGGAAAGTGGAGCCACAGGCAGATGCCAGGGGATGAGGCACCACCTGCACCACCAGCCCCGACGACGTTCCCCAGGGACCCACGGGAATGCCAGCTTTGTCACCAGGGCCCAGGCCCGGCTGTGTATTTGCACAGTCCCCTGCCAGGACAAATGGGGACAGCCCGCCTTGCCGAGGGGGGTTCAGGCTGAGGTTGCTCCTGCCTTTGCCCGGTACACGGCGCTCACTCTGCAGGGCAGGGTGCAGGTGGGTCTCGTGCAGATCGAGGGTCTGGGTGTCGCTGGCGGCTCCGTGTGCCCAGGGAGAGGCTGGAGACAGATCTCTCCGGGCCACCTCCCCATCAGAGCAGGGCCCAGACACGCTCCCGGGCCCCTTTCTCTCCTCTCTTCTTCTGTCTTTTCCTTGCTCTTTGTTTCCCCTCCCGCCTTGCTCCCCTGCCCCCTCCCTCCATCCCTTCCTGCCTCTGCACTTTCTCTCTTTCCTTTCTGCATTGATTTATGCTTCTACTAATAGCCTTTTATTCATTCTTTTTATTCATTCCCTCCCTCACTCTTCCATCCTCCCATTCGTTGGCCAGGATGCTTGACCTCCTGGTCACTAGTGAATGCACGAGCTGAACACACGTTCCTGGGGCCTGGGGGCTCCGGCCCGTGCCCTTCCAGCAGTGACTCTCCGTGTCGGTGACGTGGCCGGACAGCCGTGGGGGTCCAGAGGTCACCTTTGCAGCCTCCCTCACTTGTCTCCACTTGTGGGCAACCCTCTTACCCCCAGGGCCGGCCTTGTTGTCAGCCCTTAGGTGTCTGAAATGGTGACAGGTTGGGTCTCTCCTCGGCTGGAGGACTGCTGGTGGCCACCTCTGTCCAGCGCAGGCCCTGGGGTCTGGCTCTACCTGCGCTTCCCGCCCCGGGCTCGGGCCAGACTCCAGCATCTGGGCCTGCTCTGTCCTGCGCCCCCTTCCCTGGCCCTGTGTGGGGCGTAGCCAGGGCCAACCTGGAGGGACGATCTGGGACTTCCCCAATACGGGGTCCTGGCGGGTCCCCTCCCCCAGGTCGGGAAAGCCAGCCCCATCGGGCTCCTGCGAGAACAGAAGCAGACCCGGTAAAACAGCCCTTCCCACATTCGGCATTTCAATTCCTATTTAATCGCAAGTCCAAATGAAGGGCACTTCAATTATTTAATGCCTCTAAATTTAGATTTTACTAAGCATTTGTCAAAAGGCTTCAACTGCAAGGCCCTGAAGCCCAGTTCCTTTTTTGGTTAACTGGAAAAACACGTTTCCTTGGCGATGGACTCAGCTCCCTGGCCCAGCATGCCGCTGCGTCCAGGTGGAGGAGGCGGGAGGTGGGGGCAGGGCCCCTCCCGGAAGGGAATGGGGTGCCGGCCGGGGCAGCAGCTGGGTCTGGCAGAGGGGTCCCGCTCTGTGCAGTGGCCAGGGGGAGTCATGTCCGGAATGTTCACCAGGACACCTTGCTTGGGGGCTGCTGCACCTGCCCATACCTCTCTTTACCTGTCTGGCCCCAACTCACAGCTTAAAACAGTAAAAAAAAAAAAAAAGTCATGAGATGGGAAATGTTTGATCTGAGAGATCCAAGTGCACACTTTTGTCTCACAGTGTCCAACCAGGGCATCCTCAGAACGCAAGCTATAGACCACAGGCCATTGTCACAAAAAAATTGCCAAAACCCCTCAATCCCTTCAGAACTGTGTCTTATTTATAAGAGCAGCAGGCCGGGCGGCAGGGGAGCGTGTCTCATTTTTTTCTGCTGCTAGATACGAAGTATGCAAAGCTCTTCCCTTTTATTATCTGAGCTATTTGAGCCGCCCAATAGTGTTTTCACTAAAACGTTAAAAATATGCTTCGATGTTCTTGATCTATGACTTCACCAGAGTGAAAAGCTAACAAGATATTTTTAATCAAAAGGCTGCTTAAAAGGCAGTAAATTTCAAAGCAGGGACGTGATAGGGCCTGTAGGATCGCTCTGAGCGCACCGCGGACGCGAGCTCAGCGTGAGCTACACGGGATGCGAGATGGTCACCTGTCAGTCTTGCCGTGCAGCATGAACCGCAGCTCTGTGCGGGCCCAGGCGGGGCACAGGTGGCTTCGGAGGGGCTGAGCTGGACGTGCCTGCACCTGCCCGGTGGCTGCCAGGGGGCTCTGCCTGCAGGGGCCGCCCCGTGCACCTGCCTGACGCGCTCCGAGGGGCTCGGCTGACCTGGACGGCCTCGACTGGTCAGCAGGTCCAAGGGAACCGGGCGGCCCAGCGCTGCGCCTGACCCAGACCCCCGGCTCCGCCCCCGACCCCCAACCCTCCTCCTTACGGAGCTGGTGATTCTGCCTGCAGGGCCCGGTGCTGTGTGGCAGGCCCCACCTGCTTCTTGTCCTCGCCTACCCAGCCTCACCTAATCGGCTACAATGCCATTTGTCCCTAGGGTCCTTCCTGTCCCTGCTGTCCTGGGCGCCGCCAGCAGAGGCATGATGGCCTTTGGCACAGGAGCTGAGTGGCCACGCTGGCCCAGCCAGAGGGAAGGCAGAAGGAAGGGAAGGAGGGAGGCCATCTCTGCAGACTCTCTGCTGCCTCCCTCGTTGCCTGCCCTTGGCTGAGCCCCCAGAGCTGCAGGCTAGGGGTCCAGGGATGCAGCCAGGCCTCCCCTCTGGCGGCAGAGAGTAGTGCGGCCCACCTGGCAGATCCAGGTGGAGGCAGAGGTGAGAGGGACAGGTGAGGCCTGGTGATGGAGAGGAAGGGGAGGTGCCCGTGGAAATCTGGTGCACGTGGCATGGGGGGGCTCTCACTAGCTGGACAGCTCCCTAAGGAGGCGTGATACATGATGGATTTTCTTTTGGAGTTGTGATAGGAAAAAACAAAGACTCTTAAGTGAATAAGCCGGAGTAATAAGGAAAGAGCTGTAACTATATGGAAAATTCACTAATCTATTCTTTGACTTGGGACAGTCATTCAGGCCGTGCTTCCAGAGGCTTAGGGTGTGCTGGGGGTGGGCAGCTGGGGCAGCTGGGGCAGGTGGGGACACTGTGAGAAGCCAGCGCAGGATGCGCTGAAGCTGGAAGGACGGGAACAGCCCCCATTCAGGCACCAGCAGGCGAGGCCGGGTGCACCCAGGGCTGCCCTGGCTTAGGGAGACTGAAACCAGGGGCGGAGGAGGGAAGTGTGAAGTCGTTTAAACTCGTCTTCCTGACTGTCAGTGCCTTCTTGCATATTTAGCTGCATTTTATGGTTTTAATTTAAGATTTCTTGATTCCTTTATTTCTTCTCTATGAGTGGGAGAGAGGGGGAGATTGATCGATCTCAGAGGCTTCCGCCAGACTCATGGGAGGCCCGGACCCAGCTTGCAAAGTCTGGTTGGCTGGGCCCCCCCGGAGAGCCACCCAGGGGGTGGGGGATGAAGGTGCAAACGGCTTCCCTTCCTGAAGGCGGTTTCTGAGGTCTTTACCGGTTATAAGCGTAAAGACAATGAGCTCAAGGATGTGTCTGCAGCAGCCTCGGGCCCTCCCAGCCGCACCTGGCTTTGCCTTTCCCTGGCAGTCCGTTCTGTGGAGCCTGAGACTCCTGTAATTAATTGCCATCGCCTGCCTTGGGGCAGCAACTTCAGACTCCACCTTCCAATGTTAAAAACCAGTGCAGCTAACTTTATTGCTTGCAGTTCAGCTTTAAAGTGGGAAAAGTCTAATGTCCTCAGTCGGTCAGACCAGGGACAGGAGGGAAAAGCCGCCCTTCCGAAGTCCCAGCTGCAGCGAAGGATGTGCTAATGACACCCACCTGCAGCTCCACGCAAACTAATTAAAACTCTTAATTATGCTTTTAATGCAAAGTGGAAGGTTTCAGGTAATGGAGTCTGTGTGGTTTGCATTTTAAATAAAAGCCCCAGAGCAGAGCAGGGCAGGGCAGAGCCAGTGGAGGCTGCAGGGAAGCCCCCAGCCCCGCCCTGCCGGGGCCGGCAGCCTGGCCCTCCAGGTGGGATGGGCCACCCTGCCAGGAATGCTGCTGTGACCTCGAGCACCTGCCCTGTTGTCATTTCTCTGCTCCTTGGAGGCGGGAAGAACAGTGTCACAGGGCGGAGCTGGCAGGGCCAAAGGGCCTGAGGCTAGGTTAATACATCTTGTCTTTTTCCAGACTGTTCCTCCTCCTCTTCCTCCTCCTCTTCTTCCCCCTCCCCCTTTGGAGGCATCCCTGACTGTCCTCACCGTGGCCTCCTACTGGCATGGGCCACGTCTCCCAGCATCTTTTGAATGCCTGTCACAGGTCTCTGGAATGCAGAAAATATTGTTTCAAAGAAAGAATAAATCAGCTGTGACCTTTGATGGCCGTGGTGAAATCAGCCTGCAGGAGGTTGGCTTGACTGACAGCCGCAGGGGCAGTGGAGCGTTCGGCAGGCTCAGAGGACAGAGCACCAGGGAGGAGGACCGGGCCAGGACACAAGCAGGCTCACCTGGAGAGCAGTAGGGCCAGCCCCCGAGGGCGGAAGACACTGTGGACACTGTCACATGGGTCTCCTCCGCCCAGAAAGGGACCAGCGAGCCGACTGGGGGGGACGGGTGAACCACACAGGGCTGTGCCCTCCAGTCAGCCAACACCGAGAGGGATGGCCCTTCACCTGCGTTCAGGTGAGCACACTGAGAATGGAGGACGAGCACCTAGGTGAGCATGGGGAGGTGGTGGGGAAACCTGTGCTCAGGTGCGCACACTGGGAATGAGTGGAGAACAAGCGCCCAGGTGAGCACGGGGAGGTGGGGAAACCTGTGCTCAGGTGCGCACACTGGGAATGAGTGGAGAACAAGCGCCCAGGTGAGCACGGGGGGATGGGGACCTGCGCTCAGGTGCGCACACACCAGGGTGGGGATGAGGGTCCAACCACAGTGGCCGCTGGCACTGGAATTAGGAACTGGCACCAGCAGAGCAAAGGCTGGGAAGCAGGGTCTGGAGTGGCTGCGTGCAGAACGGCAAGGTGGTTAGCCTGTCACCTCCACCAGGTGAGCACAAGGCTCTCATTTCCAAGCTTCTAGAAACGAGCATGGAAAAGCCTTCCAGTGGAAGCAGTGTCCTGAGCCTGCCGGACGCTCCAAACCCAGTGCTGCCTGAGGGCCTTCACCTGTGTGGAGCAGAGAGAGTGCAGGTGTCTGTCGAGAAAGACCCAGGTGCTAGAAGGAGGAGCGTGGTGGGTCCCTGGGCAGGTGTGGGCTGGGGGGGGGGATGGGCTGCAGATCCTGGAAACCGAGGGAACAGCCGGCAAAGCTTCAGTTTTCTCACTGATGAGGGGCGGACTGGGCGGGACTAGGCTCTGGGAGACTCGGAGTCTCGTGTGGTCCACCAGCCTCTGCTGCATGGCTGGGCTGGCGGGTCCCCCTTCCCTGCTGTTTCATTTCTCTGCTGCCCAGCTGCCACAGGACCATTGCACAGCAGACAGACAGACGCAGCAGAGCAGACAGAGCCCCTGTGTGACGGAAGCCAAGCGCCAGAGGAGCCGGAGGAGGAGGAGGAGGAGGAGGGGAGGACGGGGGTGCTGTCGTCCAGATGTTACCGGGACTTTCTGCCTCCTCTGGCGGCAGCAGTTGGAATAGACTTTCGCTCTTGAAACCAGTTATGACACATTGTTCAATAAATATCTCTCGGGGGAATGGGGAACGCCTCCATCTTTCAGCTCAGTCCCACAGACACTGAGATTCGCCGCGACGTCAGGCTCAGACGCCCCGGGGACGGGGCAGGGGTGCGCAGTGCGCTTGGGCTGGGGCAGCCACGGCCGCAGGCCCAGGACACAGTGTGGGAATGGGGGAGGGGCGGCCAGCGGCTTCCTGGGGGCGCCGAGCGCCTGGGGACCACGCAGCAGAGTCACTCCAGGCTGCAGGGAAACCCTCGCTAGAACCTCGGCCGCCCAACCTGGCTCTCGTGGCCACCTGAGAGGCCAGGATGGGAAAACGGACTTGCAACAGCAAGGTGGGAATCGATTTTCAAGGGTGGCCGCCCCTGCCCCTTAGATTACCCATCTAGACAGATGTGGCTGGCTGCAAGGGCTGCAAAATATTTTTAATGACCACCTGAGTGAAGTCCCAAGGACCTATTAAGAGCAACCTATTCAAATGCCAGTGCCACTCATCTTTAATGAGGAAATAGAACCTTCCGGCCTTATTAGTCTCTGGAATTAGAGAATCCATCGGTTGACATTCTGTCATCTTCAAAATAAAATAAGGAAAGGCCATTAAAAAGCTGAGGAGTGTGATGTAATTTTCCTGCCCCCGGTCCCCGGGAATGCGCTGGCACCATCTGCAACTGCTGCTAGTTAGCGGGTAGCGGTGTCACCGTCGTGATGTATAGCTCAATAACGCCACGCCAGCTGGCAAGACACATTTAGGGGATTCGGGCTGTGTAAGTCAGATCAAAAAGGATTATCAAGATAGATAGCAGGATAGGAAGATAGAAGAGAGTTTTTGATAAGGTGCTAAGGATTCAGCATGTGGGTGTGTGCACGTGTGTGTATGTGCACAAGTGCACCTGTGTTTTCCAGGGGTGGAAAAAGCAGGATTGACACATTAAGGGGAGGCTACACCCCCCCCAGGTGAGATCACTGTTGGATTAGAAACCCCCAGATTTGTGTGGCCACGTCACTGCCACGGGTCCAGCCCCCGCCTCTCGCCCAAGCTCAAGCCTCCGTTTACTCCTCTGAAATTCGGACAGGCTGATCCTAGAACCCCACCCCACCCCCGCCCAGGGTTTTGCAGAGAATGCCAAGGGGCCGTCACGATCCTTAGAATGCCATGCAGAGAACGTGCCTCAGTGGCCCTCATCCCCGTGACTCTGTAATCCAGTAAGAATTAACCTCCCAAATAGAGATTCAAACATAGTCCACGTGTTCGGCTGCCACCAAATCTACAGGAAGATTTGGACAAACGGGTACCAAGTTCATAAATGTGAGATCACTGCCTATTATTATAGAAGTTATCGGTAAGATGTAGTTGTTTCATGAAGCTGAGGAGTCATTCATAAGCCACCCAGTGTGGACAGCAAGACAGCTTTTCATAGTGGAGATGATCATTCCACTCTCCGTGTCTGGTTTCTAAGCTCCTATCTTGTTAAACTCCACCTTAGCATGGAGAATAGTATCGTCAACTGGGGAGGAAAGGGGAAAAGTCCCTAACCATATAGACATGAGCCAGTCTGCATCTTCATGTAATTTATAATGATAAATATATAATCTCAAATATAAAGTTATGTAACTCTTAAAATAATTGTTAGTATTTATAACGTGTATTAAATTTCTGTAACATGCTTGTGAATTTTGCATGCCGTGGAAAAGTTCTTTCTGAATCCACTGGGTTGCGTCCTCATAAAAGTAAATTATATATTAATAAAATTCCCATTTCTGATTGCAGCAGGTCTCGGCCTCTCCTGTGGGCTGAGCCCTGTAGCTCGCATCGGGATCAAGGAGTCGACCGCCCAGTTAATCTGCCCAACGTGCTTTTTGCTGTCAAATTTAGTACAGCCCTGAGTGGGCACATGGACTCCAACTTCCTTTCCAGAACCCCACTCAGCTTCTCTTGCCGCCTCGCAGAGGCCGGGCAGTGTGCTGCAGAAATAGCGACGCAGGGTGGCGGTTTCCTTGTCACCTCACAGAACGGGAGTGCGGTGCGAGCCTCTCTAGCACTCGTGCACACTCGACTAAAGTCATTCTTTTAAAAACCTATATTTACATGCCAGCATTGAGCTCTGAGATTCTTGCAATGAATGTGTTAGCTAAATCCACCATGAAGAATTCAGCTAATGTTTTTTTAATTTTTATTTTTTAACAGGGAACATGATTACAGGGAAATCTTCACGTTCCCCGTAAGTCTACATTTCTAAATTCTCTGCAATATGACACTTTCCTAAAAATAATGTGAAAGCGAAAACGCAGACACAGAACAGCTTGCGGACGAGCGCAACGACCCGCAGACTCCAACGACGCCCGGCACCGGCACTGCCGCCGTGTGGCCTCCCAAGCCAGCAGGAATGTCCCCCCCGGAAACATGTTTCAGTTTATTATAGTTGTGTCTGTCATCCTTTCCGACTCGCAAACCCTGGCTTCAGCCTGCCCCTGGGAGGGCCGGTGCCTGGGGCGGCTCTGCCAGGAGCCCACGACGATTCGGACGGGAGCCCCCTGCCCAGAGCTTCCCAGCAACCCCACAACTCTGTTTCTGCATGTCTAGGCTTAAAAATGAAAAAGGAAAGGGGGAAAAAAGGCAAAACAAAGCTAAGACTGTTCTCTTTTAAGGTAGAGCTCGCTGTGAGCAACAGAGACCTGGTCACCGCAGGTCCTGGGGAGCAGGGAGGGAGGCAGGTCCCCAGGAGGGAGGTAGGCAGGTCCCTGGGAGGGAGGTAGGCAGGTCCTGGGGGGTAAGGAGGCTGATACTCACAGGGTGCTCAGGGTTCCACAGGTGCCCCCATCCCTGGCCCCAGGCTGGCCGATCCCCCCAAGAGAAGCCGCAGCTTCTCTCGTTACATCCGGCTGGGTGGGAGCTCCAGGGTCCCTGAAAGACTCCACCACCCACAGGGTCCCCAGCGTGTCACCGGCCCTCTGCACTCCCCTGGCTACAGAGCACAGGCAGTGGGAGTGGTCTCAGGGCCGGGCATCCCAGAGCACAAACACACCCTCCGCCCTGCCGCGGGGGCCGGTCCTCACCCTAGAACCCACCGCCTTGCTGGAGTCCCTGGAGGGGCTCCCCTCCAGGTGGGATGAGAGCCAGGTGGAGATGCTGCTGTTGCTCTAACGCTGGATCCCGCCGTGGACAGAGCTGGCCTCGCTCACAGCCGAGCCCCTCTGCGGGGTGGGGTCTGGGGGTGCTAGGTGACCTGCAGGAGCAAGTGGCTGTCAGCTTTGCCTTTGATGCACGCCCCTCCCCAGGAAAACAAACCCTGGCGACCCCAAGCGCCCTGTGCTTCCTCAAATTTTATTTGAAATGTTGCTGCTCTCTGAAACCCAGAAGTCTGTTCCATAAGGATCACAGACACTTGCTTAAAAAGCCTCGGAATGAAGTCCCAGTTTCCTCCGAGGCTCCTCCGCGTGCAGAGAGAACACAGAGAACACGGTGCCTTTGTTTTGAGATTAAGGGCATGATAAAATCAGGCACGGCATCTTCCAGACTCTTCTAGACTCAGCGGCATGGCCGGAAGTCTGGACACAACACCCGATTCATCTCCGCCCAAACAACACCCCCCGCGGGCGGGTCCCACACGGGCACTGGGGCCTTCAGCAGGTGCCACGTGTAACAGCTGTGCGTGTCTGGATGAAACGCCGAAGCAGCCGGACGGATCACCGGGGTGGGGAGTTAGTGGCAACCAGGGTGCAAAACTGCCCACTCACCTTGCGTTCGAGTCACCTGCCAGGAAGCCGCAGGTGGCGTGCAGCCGTGGGGAGGTTGTGGCCCCAGGGTGCAGGCAGGGGACCCGCACGTCAGGGCGTGAAGCCCTCAGCCCTCGTCTCCACGCAGTTCCCTCTGGAGAGAAACAGGGTGCTCGTGCTCACCGTCTGGCCCAGTGGCGTCCAGTCCGCCATTCCATCCCAAGGAGGGGCCCTGGGCCTCGTGGACAGCCTGCCAGACTCTCCGTACAACTCGTTGTCTGTACCTTCAGATCCGCCCTCTCTTCCTCGTTCCGCAGGTTTAGGGCGAGAGCTGCCTGTGTTCTGGCGAGGTTTCCACCCTCTGCGTCTCAGAGCTGAAGTTCTTTCGGCAGATTCTTTGTTGCACCTGGGTTGTCTCTGCTAGCTGCCACCCTAATCACACCACGGCACCTTCCCATAAAGCGAAGCGTCGCTGCTTCTGATTGCAAATTTGGATCTCCGAGGGTTCAGCTTTCCTAAATCAGGGCGCACGGTTTTATACATTTAGATTTTTATTTCAAAAAAAAAAAAATCTGGCAAAATGGTGTATGTATTCAGATCATTTTTCTTGCTCACATGTGAACGTACGGAAGTAACTTAACCTCCACTAAGCTCTGGATATAAAAATGATTCAGTTGTGCGAATGACTGGGTTGCTTTTGTGAAATGTGAGTCTCCTTGGAGAAAGTGGCCAAGGATTTCAGGCAATCGGATCAATTCAGCAGCAGCGGCACATTCGTCCCAGGCCTGACAGTCGCGTTTCAAAGGGCACATACTGGAAAGCTTCGCTGACTGCAGCGGGAGCCTGCTCAGGGGCTGAGGGGTTAATGCTCTCCAAGGGCCGGACTTGGGGGGAAATAGATACATCAGTGCGGCGGCCACCGATCAATGCCGGGCGTCAGCCGGGGACTCGGAAGTGACGGGTGGGAGATTAAATCTGACGGATGCTCTCGGCGGTGCCCGGAGCAGGTGGCACCTGCAGCGCCGGCCGGTGGGCGGACGGACGGACGGACGGTCCATCTATTCCTGCCGGCTGCGCTGCGGAGGGCCGGCTCCGAGTTTTCCCAGCCGGGTGGCTTTCTTTAAAATGTGCTTAAGAAAGAAAAATGAGTGAAATCTCAGAAGGTACAACCGCATGTTAATGCTCCTCTGTCAAAATACCGCCCTGTCTAGACGCAGCCGGGCCCCGGGCTTCGGAGATCCATCTCCTCCGAATCTATATTCCATCAAGCAGCCCTTACGAGACGTATTAAATTTGAGGGGGAAAGCCAATAATTGCGATGTTTGAAGATTCCATTTAAATACTAAGCGCGGTCAAGGGCAATCCCAGCAGACTCCAGGTGCAAAAAATTCAGCTCTTGTGGGCATTTTAGCTCTAAGCCTGAATGTTTTTTAATATTTAAAAACAAAGAAATGTCCTCCCCATCCTGTAAAGCTCTCAGCGCGCCCAGGCAGCCCGAGCTCCGATTCTGACGAGGGGCGCGCGGCGAGGTCCGTGCGGGCCCCGGGGACCGTCCGGGCTGCACTGACGTGAGACAGCGCGGCGCTGACCCATGCATGAGCGTATCCGGCTTTCTGGGCGCTTGCTGGGCGGGCATGTGTCGCCCAAGGCGGGAACGGGCTCATTTCCTTCCGAATAGCAAGAGCTTCCACAGCTCAGGCCTGACGGCGCCCACGTTTCCGTCCCTCCTGCCTCTGCGTGTTTCGCAGCACCCTTGCGGTCCTCAGCTAAAGACCGAGCGCCAGCAACTGAGCCTTGTCCCTGACGCTGCCCCGCTCGCGAGGCGAGTTTGCTCTAATGCCAAGGAGAGTCTGTGTCTCCGGAGAGCTCACCCCGCTGGCTCCTGGTCGCCTGTCAGAGAGAGGGAGGTCACACCCCTGCAGGCCCGGCTGGCGGGACCTGGGGCCCGCGTGCCCTGGCTGGTCACCCCTGGTGAGACAGCCTCGGCCGCGATAGAAACGTTTTGTCACGTGTCAGGGAAACGGGGACGGACCCGTGGGAGGGGGACGGGGCCGGCAGGCGCAGGAAACCGGGCAGACGGGCAGATGGGAGGGCTCGTCCGCCATGACTGTTCCCGATTGCGAAGACTTGCACGGCCACCACCACTAGCCAGTGTGAGGGCGTTTCCAGCACCCGCCTGCGTTCCCTCACACCCGCCTCCTGCCCGTTCTAGACCCCACCCCAGCCCCGGCAAACCGCCTGCCTTCCCGTCTGGCTCTGAGTGTGGGCCTTCTCTGGGTGTGTCGCAGGGATGGAACCACGCGACTTGGAGCCTCTCTCTCGGATCAGACTCCTACGTCTCGTAGCACCTGGCCCTCGACGTGCAAGGGTGTGCGTGTCTGAGGTTTTGTCTGCGTTAGTCACCAACGCCTTTTAGTTGCCAGACAGCATCCCATAACAGGACTATCCCACGTTTTGTTTATTTCAGCAATTTGTGGACATTAAGATTCCTTCCAGGGTTTGGGAATTGTGAATAGTGCTGCCGTGAACATTTAAGTACGAGTTTTTACACGGAGACACATATACTTTTGCCTTGTGAGGTTCCCAGGAGCAGAGTTGCTGGGTTGTATTTTAAGCGGAAGGTCACCGTTCTAAGAAACCGCCAAACAATTTTCCAAAGTGGCTGCACCACTTTGCGTTCTCACCAGCACCTGCAACATTGGAGGGTTCCAGTTTCTCCTCATTTCTTGACAAAAATGTTGTATTGTCCGTGTTCTTCATTATACCAGTCTGCTAGGCGTGTAGTGGGATCTTCTTAACGAATTTAATTTGCATTTCCCTAATGACTATTAATAATACCTTTTCAGGTACTTTCAGCCATTTGAATGTGTAATATATATATATATATATATATATATATATATACACACACACACATACTTTTTTTGGTGAAATCACTATTTAGATCTAGCTGCCCATTTTTTAAATTGTCTCCTTGAGTTGTAAGAGCTCTTTAAACATTTTAGATGCAAGTTCTTTATCAGAAACATAATTTTAAAATATATTTCTCTAGTCTCTGCCATGTATTTTCATTTTCTTAATGATGTCTTTTGAAGCACAAATGTTTTTACTTTTTAAGAAATCTAAATTACACATTTTTCTCTTACAGATTGTGCCTTTATTTTTGTACCTAAGCATTCTTTGCTTAACCCAAGTTGGTGAGGAATCGATCCTGTATTTTCTTCTAGAATTTCTATTTTAATCTCTTACATTAAGTTTATAATCCCATGTTGAGTAAGTTTTTGTCAATTGTGTGCAATAAGATATATGTTAATATATGTGTGCGTGTATTTGCATATGGACATAGAATCATTCCGGCGTTATTTATTGAAAAGTCTGTCTTTTCCTCACTGGAATGCACTTGCACCTTGGTTGAAAATCTGCGGGTCATAGGCAGGGTCTGCGTCTGGACTCTCGGCTCTGCTCCACTGATCTAAACATGCCCCTAGTTATGCCGATCACAGGAGCCCGATTCTCTGACGCCTTAGAGCAGGGGTCCTCAAACTTTTTAAACAGGGAGCCAGTTCACCGTCCCTCAGACCGTTGGAGAGTGCGCACTGTGGGCCCGGGACGAGTCGGCTGCTAAGGAGGACAGTCAGCGGCGGCGAAAAACACCCAGAGGGCCGGGTAAATGTGCTAGGCGTCCCCCATGTGGCCCACGGGCCATAGTTTGAGGACGCCTGCCTTAGAGTAATGTCAACACAAGACAGAGTTAGTCTTCCAGCCTTGCTCTTCTTCAGAATAGTTCTGGTTATTTTCTGTCCTTTGCATTTCCTTATAAATTTCAGGATCAGCTTGTCAGTTTCTGTTGTAAAGAGTGACAGGCATTGCTGAGACTTGCAGGCAGAGCTCAGAGCCAGGGCCTCTTCTTCCTGGCAGAGCCATCAGCAGAGGAGCCCGTCCCCAGCTGTCCCTGATGACTCAGCTGCCCCTTCCCAAATCCACAGAGACTGTCCGTTCCCAGGAGCGCCCCAGGCACAGGACGCAGGTGCCGCTGAGCCCACGGCACACCAGCTCAGCTCTCTCATCCCGGGAGGGTCCACGTCACGCCCCAGGTGGGCCCGGTGCCCGGAGGCTGCTGCTCGGGGGTGCGGCTGGTCTCCCGCTCCTGGCATTTGCACAGGGCGGTGGCTGCAGCTGTGTGAGCTCGGGGCGGGCGGTGGCCGGCGGGGGGTCAGGGACGACGGTGAGAAGTGGTTGTATTGCCTGGTGTCCCGAATGGGCTGCAGCTTCTCTGCGCGTCTCCAAGTCTTGTGTCACAGGACGCACAGAAGCTGAGGACATCTCCGAGGTCCCCTCAGCGTGTGCGTGGAGCCAGCCGGCACGATCACGCCAAGATGGCCCCGGGCAGACGGGCGTCCACTTGCTGTGCAGCTGGACTTGGGTCTGCAGGGACCTCCGCGGACGCATCCAGATCCCCCGGCCCCACCACACACAGTCTGAGGCTCCGCTTCCCAGGCACTCAGACGAGGTCAGGAACCAGTGTCCTGAGCCTTCTCCTTCAGGAAACAACAGGGCATCTTAGAAGTCAAGGAATTACGAACACATCCAGGGGGGTTGGGAAGGGCATGCAGGGCTTCTGGGCTGGGGGGCTCCAGAGGCAACAGCAGGGCAAAGCCAATGTCCTGGGGTCTTCACTCTCCAAGCTGAAGCAGCTCAAGCCAAGGACGGGCTCCTCAATGAATCCTTCGGTGTCCGAAGGCAAGTGGGGCGGATGGGCCTCCCGGGAAGGCTTGCCGGCTTCTGGGGAAAGTGAAGGCTGGAGCCTGTCCCTGTCCTCCAGCGACACTCCAGCTCTGCGGGGAGTTAGAGCTCAGGTTCTCGAATTCCCGCAGCCCTGGGGCACCGTCCCCGGCGTGCACGGCTGTGGGCACAGCGCAGTAGGGGGGCATTTGCACACAGCACCCCCTGCTCCCCGCTGCCTGGTGCACAATGCAGTAGCCCTACGTCATCTTGGGTCCTGCTGTCGGCGGTCTCCTCCCTGCCCTCGGCGAAGAAGGCCTGGCCCAGACGCCGTCCCAGCATCTGCACGGCCAGCTGCAGGAGTCAAACCGCTAATTACCTCCGTGCGCACCGCGGTGAGCCGCCACCACGGCGGATTAATCACCTCCGCAGTGTGTGCCGAGTGACATTGAAACCGCGGGACAGCGTGTGGGCAGAAATCTGAAACAAGAACACGCCCCGCTCACCGCCACCCCTCGCGCAGGCCCCAAGCGTGGAATCAGGGAGGACACCCAAGGGGGTAAAACGGCGTCGGCTTTGGCACCGGGCATTTCGGCTCGCTGCGTGGCGGCAGCTGTGCGGCCGGGAGGTCGGGGGTGCAGCCCGCCACTGCCCCCGCGCGGCTGCAGAGCCGGCAGCAGGGGCAGAGACGGGACCGGCCCCCACGGGCAGCCCTGGGACACACGCTTGTCCCCGGTTAGGGACTGACCGGCAACTCCTCCTAAAACGCGTGTTTCTGCCATTGTCTCCCCGTGGACACGGCTCACGTCCAGGTCCCGACAGCCACGCACGCCTGGTTTTTCTCCCAGGAGCTGCTCCACCGCAGCCACCGACGGGCAAGGCCGGGATCCAAATGTGGGTCTGTCTGGCTCCGAGGTCTGGCTTTCTGCCGCTGTACGGCATGACCTCTCTCTAACGACACGATTTCCTAAATATGCCATCATCAAGCCTGTTTACGGAGACGTCGTGGGGGACAAAACCTCCCCTCCCAGAGCTGGCGGGGACCGGACCCCGCAGCGAAGGGACTCGTCCGTGGCCGTCCGTGCTCCTCGCCGCGTGTGCACACGGGTTCTTTTGTTTTTAGTGTCGCTCCCCTCCCTCTCGCTGCCGTTTACGGCCTAATGTGATTAGCGCCCTGCAAGGCAGGGCTCGTTAGAGAGGCTGCGTCCGGGAGGCTGTCTGGAATATCAAGTGTCGGAAACAAAGTGAATGAGTCCTTCAGAACTTCTCTCCAAATCAGCCGAGCCTGGCCTCATCCATTATTAACTGCACCGCGACCTAAATAAATCACGGGATCACTCTCGGCTTAAGCACCGCCTGTCTCCCCCGGCGCTCACGCGGCCTGGGAACCGCTCGAGCACGCAGGGAAAGAGACGCCGTCTTCCAAGCACACCGCGGCCCGGCGACCTCAGGAATCCACGCGCCCACCCTCGGCCAGCAAGGTGCCGGCGCCGTGGGGACCCACCCCAACCAGGACGGGGACAGTCGATCGGAGCGCGTGTGGCAGGGAGGTTAAACACGACCCTTCTTTAATACATGTAATTTCTTCTCATGTAGCGTCCAACCTGCGGCTGTTAAAAATGTGTCAGGGAGATTGTTGTTGAACATTTGCCAAGGAGCTCTATTTTGCCAAGAGTTAAGTGACACCCGTGAGAATAAACGGCACTTTTATTAGAATAAATGCCATCCTCGTTGATGGGTCGGCACGCCCTTTCTGGCTCTGGGTTTGGGTCCCGTCGGCAGACTCCAGCCCCCTCCTCCACGCCTCCCGGCACCCAGGGGCCCCGTGGTCGGGCGTGGAACCCGGTGAACAGAGCACCTGCACCACCGGTGGCCCTGCCAACGTCTATATTTCTAACCTTCCGTCCACCGTCCACGGAACAGCCACGGAAGGCTGGGAGCACAGCCCTCCCGGCGTGCCGGTCCCTCTGGTGAACTTTCTGCTTCCTCCTCCTCCTCCTCCCATGGCTCGGCCTCTGCGACCAGAAGCTCGCTGGAGCCCGAGGTAACCCGCTGACCGCTGTCCCTCTGTAGCTCCATACGCGTCCTCGGCCAACAGCCCGGCTGGGACGGCCCTCCCCAGGCTGGGCGAGGGGCAGTGGAGATGCAGCCGGGGGATGATGGGAGCGTTCTCGGTCACGGGCGCTGTGCCCCTCTGCAGACCAGGAGCGCCCAGGCGGGGAGCGTGGAGAGGGGAGGGGAGGAGAGGGGAGGGGAGGAGAGGGGAGGGGAGACTTCGATGCTAAGATTTATTTTTCCCCCTTCGGCCTAGTTTCTGTAAGTTTTGTGGTGGCGGAAGAAGAGTAATGAGGCCGAATAGATGCTAAGAAACGTAGCGTTTATTGAAAGCACTCCCGGGCGAGGTTCAAGGGTCCCAGAGCAGGGGCCCCAGAAGTTTGCGCCACCCAGGACTGTGAGTTGGCTTTTATAGGGGGCTAGCTGTGGTTGTCTGTCTCGGGGGGTCAGGGCAGGATGCACCCGGGCGTCTTCCTGCTTTGCCTTGGCGGGGGGGGGGGGGGGGGTGTCCAGGTCCAGGCTGAGATGTTCCCCTGGTAACAGGGTGCAGTTAGGGCAGCTGCTGGGCAAGGTCTGCAGGTTTTGCAATGCTGTGAGGATGGGGGAAGAGGGGAGGGGGGACCCAGCCACCAGCCTTACAGTTCCCTTTTCTGAATTTTAGTGATTTCAGCATCCCCGGTACCAGCTCCTGGAACCTTCTCTCCCAGGCTGTTCCAGCACACGGGCTGTGGCTGAACAGCGTCTTGGACCCTTTGCTTTGCAGCTGACAGAACCTAAAACAAAACGAGCTACACTTGTGATCCTTCCTGCGAGTTTTACATTGAGAGTAAAATCTCCCTTTCCCTCCTTCAGTGCCGTGAGGCCGAGGTGGTGCCCCTGAGCCCGTCTCCTGCCTCAGTTTCCACCTACGCACCTTGCTCTGCTGCCGTCTCCAAAACCGGGAGCCAGTACTACGAGTGAGCGTGGGTGCTTCGTTTTGCTTTCAAATTTTCTCAAAGTTAAATTTGGAGCCAGATTAAGTCGTGAAAAATGAATAATAATAGTGGACACCTTTAATCTCTTTAGGATCTTTTTTTTCTAATGAGATTTTTACACTATGGGGAGTGAATGGAAACACACCACTCCCTTTGAAGGGTTCTGGTAGCTCTTTTTGGTCCCAAAAATAAATAGTAAAAAAAAAAAAAAAAACCTCAGACATCTTGGTTTGCAGGACTTTATTTACTTAAAAATAAAATCTGGCTAGCCACAGTGGCTCACACCTGTAATCCTAGCACTCTGGGAGGCTCAGGCGGGAGGATCGCTCAAAGTCAGGAGTTCAAACCATCCTAACCAAGAGCGAGACCCCGTCTGTACTAAAAACAGAAAGAAATTAATTGACCAACTAAAAATATATAGAAAGAATAAACCGGGCATGGTGGCGCATGCCTGTAGTCTCAGCTACTCGGGAGGCTGAGGCAGGAGGATCGCTTGAGCCCAGGAGTCTGAGGTTGCTGTGAGCTAGGCTGACGCCACGGCAGTCACTCTAGCCTGGGCAACAGAGTGAGACTCTGTCTCAAAAAAAAATAAAATAAAATAAAAAATTAAATTGATCTGGTTTTCCTCCCTGATCCATGTAACTCGATAGGAGCCAACAACGTCTCCCCGTAATCAGGCGAGGCGGCCACCCGCCTCCCAACGCCAAACCCAGCACTAGATCTACGAGGACGAAACTGCCACAGGCAGAGTGGCTGTGCCCTATCCTGCCTGAAGGCCTCGCCCTGCTCGCAGTGAAGTTGTCACGCGGCAGGTCACCTGGAACACGGGGGGATGGCTCACCCCGGATGGGCTCTGTCCCCTCCCGGGCCCAGGCGAGACGCGAGGTGCCCTTGTTTTGGGCCGTGGAAGGGTGTGGGGCGGAAACGATTTCCGGAAAGCTCAAAGAACCCCGGGGTAAAACGTAAGAAAGTGTATTTCAGTTTCCCGGTTCTTAGTAAATATTCTAATGTGTCTTAAGAGCTCCCCGAGTTACAGTGCAACTTCCCTGCCTGAGCCACGAAGGGTGTCTGTGTTTTTCCCCTCAACTTCCCGTCTATCAGGCGGCGCGTGTACCGACGGCGCAGAGACGGGCCGGTGGGCCCGCTGAAATATCACAGTGAAAATGTCACGGCTTACGGGAGTGTGTGATCGCCCTTAAATTGGGAGGATGAGAGAGGCGCTGTCATTTTCCTCGTTTAGGGAGTGCTCATTTGCATACTTCTCAAATTTCATGCAATAAGGAGCCGGGCTTGTATTTGATTTACATCGTTCAAAGGGAGCGAGGACAGTGGTAAGTGGCCCAGGGCTGGCACTTCGCTGATTGATGCGGGCACTTGAGTGTCTGGCACTAGCGCCGCCCTTAAGCTAACGGCTCGGTGGATTCAGCCTAAATATCCATCGAGGAGCATCCCTCCGAACTGGGTGGCTTTCCGACGCAGGCAGGCAGGCTCTAGGCGAGAGAGCCGCACGCTTCTCCTCTGCAGCGAGCACACACCGCACCGACCGCGTGCTCGCCTGGTGACTTAGGACCCCCTTGTAGACAGCGACGAGGACATCTCTGCAGGACAGCCGAGAGCACGTCCGCCCCGCCGTCCCGCGGCCCGAGGAGCGGTCATCGCCGCCCTGCCTGGAGGCTGAGCATTCGGGCTGGGGAGCGGGTCTTGGGCGTCACCCTGGCGCCAACACTGTGACCGCAGCACCCGCCAGGAAAAAGGGACACCATTTCAGACGCCAGAAGTGGTAAAGTTGAGAGTGAGCCCAAGAGGGCTGAGGGAGACAGAGAGAATCCACTTCCCGGCAGACACCTGGGAGACACCTGAGTGATCCGCAGAGCCCGCGGGCAGGCTGGGGGCCCCTTCCGTGCGTCCAGAAACGCAAGAAACACTCACAGTAGTTTGGAGCTCCGTCGTGGCTGCCGGTCTGCAGCTTCTAAGCCGTGACACAGCTCTGAGGCGGAGGCTGGACCAGGTGGCACACAGCTCCACAGAGTTGGACACCTTCGCGTTCTCCCCGGCTCAGCCCTGGGGCCCCAGGAGCTGGGATCGTCCTCCACCGCACTTGGGTCACCTGTGTCTAGCTCCGCCCGACAGGTATTGCGATGAAAAGGTGCTCGGAAATGAGGTTAAACTTCAATCTGTTTGTTCGTGGACAGAGGATCCTCAGCATTTAACATTTGATTCTCATGGTGGAAAGATCATTTTCGGCAGATCTGTAAATTATAATCATTCAAACAGAATCCTCTAACCACATGGAGAAAAATACACTCCTTCGTGGTTGTGAAGCTTGTTTATTGGAAGACTCGTTTTGCATGTAAAAAAATGTGTAAAACAGGTTTCGAACAATTCTAATAACGTCAGGATGCAGGACGAAGACTCAGCCAAGGGAACAGGAATGACTGAGGTTCGATTTCAGAGGAATTGGGAGCTTTTATGCTTTTTCAAAGACCTTGGCATTTTGTTGAGATATAAGCAGCCAGTTGAAAATACACATCTCTAAATACAAGGAGGGGGTGTGAGAAATCAGTCTTTCTTGAAATGGGAATTATCCAGGGACCTATTCACAGGACATTTCAGGAAGATGATAGTCAGCTAAAGCTATTGGTGGATGATTCTAGTTCTGTAGAAGAATCTGCAAGATCCAAGGCTGAGCCGTGCCTGTGGTGGGCATGTGCCCACCTGCTCGATCGTGGAAAGCAGCACTCAGGATGTCACTGTTCTGATCTCCGTATGTGGGTTTTCAGTGCTGCCTGGATGTATCGACAGTTCTGCATTCTGCCCAGGCAGCATTATTACACAACCCATGGCACAAGGACATTTTCATTATTAAATGCATCAAAATATGTTCTAATTTATTTTTTGTCAATCAAACAATACAGTTATTATTTTTAAGTCCCCCTTTGAAATAAACTACAAAGTGCTAATGATGGTTGGTGACCAGCAAGACAACTTGATTTTGAGAACATGCCCAGAATAATTCCAACGGCTACAGTAGTTTTGAATATTAAATAGTTTAAATGAGTTTTTATTATACTGTATTGTCAAATTTATGACTGCAATGTAAACCATGGGTTAAAAATCAGTAAGCTGAGAAAAACTGATATTGAAACAGAATTAAGAAAAGACCATAAAATTATAATATAATAATTTGATTGTCAACGGAAAAAAAAGCCAAACTCTGTAAAATAATTTTAAAGAGATTTATTCTGAGCCAAATTTGAGGACCATGACCTGGAGCCACTGCCAAGAGGTCTTGGGCAAGTGGACTCGCTGTGGCTGGGTTACAGTTTGGCTTTATACATTTCAGGGAAACGGGGGTTACAGGTAAAGTCATAAATCAATACAGAGGAGGCATACATTGGTTTGGCCCAAAAAGGTGGGACATCTGGAAGCGGGGGGGCTTACAGGTTATAGGTGGGTTTAAAGATTCTTCGGCTTGTAATTGGTTAAAGACACGAAGCTTTGTCTAAAGGCTTGGCATGTTTTAACATAAGGATCTGCAGATTTGTCTCCAGTACCCTTAGGCCTGTTAATGGGTTACAAAGGATGTCTGCAAGAAGAGAGGGGGGCATACGGCACGTCTGACCTCCCTCCTCCTGGCACACAATTTTATTTTAGGATATTCCTTTGGCCACAAGGGGGTCCATTCAGTCAGCCCGTGAGGGGGTGAGCCTTAAACTTTTATTTTAGTTTAAATGATAAATTTGCCTAAAGGTAATTTTCACCAAACCCATAAATTATAAGCAATATTCAATCAAAATTATCTAACACATTGCAATGTGTTTCATACAAAGAAAACAATGACAAATGTTTAAAAATAGACATCATTTGGCAGTTTGGCTTTTTTATTTACATACAAAAAATAGTCAACCCACACAGTGGGTACAAGTAAGGAATATCTCAAAATGGAATCCTGGAACTTTCTCTCTTATTTTGTCATTCAGAAAGAAAACAAGAAAATTATAGAGATATTTGCTTCATTTGAAGGTGAAAAATTGTAAGCATCTGTCTGAGAAATTAATTTTTAAGCCCTATTTTGATGCCACCATATTGAATGCTGCTGTTTGGTTTTATATACACATACCGTTGTAAAAGCAAACAAATGTGTCATTTTAAAACTATGTGTCGACAATCCTGCTACTATTCCTCCAAAATTAATTTAAGGTAATTAGTTTATACGTACCAACAATATGTAAGCAGAAAAAAGTCTAAATTCATTCTTTATAAAATAAAGATTAATAAAAATGACACTTAAGATTAGCAATAAAATATTTAGTACGATACAGGTGCAGACCTAAAACTATATTCAGGGATTGCGAGATAAAGAGAGAGATCATTTAAAATTATTTCTTCAACTGATAGCCCGCAGACATCCCGGGGAAAGTGCCGGAAGACCTGAGTGAGGAGGTCATGGGGGCCACGAGTAGCGTCTCCCGCCTGCCCCATGGCACCTGCCCCACCCCTGCACTCGTGGCAGGAGGTGTTCACACAAACACGCTCTCGCGGCCGACCTAGATTTTTACAGGAAGCCTTCTAAAAGTGAAATGAAAATATCTACCGATTTAAAACACTATTTGGGAGGGAAATAGGTCGGGGAGTTGGAAACCGCGGCACATTACAGCTGCTGAGCGCCGAAGCGGATCACCGAGCTCAGCGGCTCGTCGCTTTCAGAGAGAAAAACACCAGCAGGGTTAAGCTGTTTTCCGAAAAATGAACTTAATAAACAAGTTTACAATTTCTGGTTCAGGTCTGCACTCTGTCGATCTGGGAGATGAATGTGCCTTCCTAGAGAATTAGCAGAGAGTATAAAAATGCAATGTAGGGACTTAGAGGGGTTTTTAACATAACTAAAAACAACGTGGCTTTCGCTCAAAGTTCACTTGCCCCAACTTTGTGCTCTCAATGTCGTAATTTAACCTCTGCGTTGCTCTGAAACGCCCTCGCGGTGACTTCCTCACGCACAACGCAAGTTAACGGTCCCGGATGTCCCCATTCACGCAGACTGTCTCTCGTTAAAAACATCGATGGGTCAAGTGAAAACGATAACATTTAATGACAGTTACCAAAGCTCACTGCTAAGTCACAGGACGACGGTGTGCGATATGGCTGCTCTCGCTCAATTCCCGGACCACTGACTGTAACCTCCTCCTTCCTCTTAAAAATACACATGAGCATAAAAGTGATATTGTTTGCAAAAAAAATGTGTCCTTCACTCCAGTTAAGTTATTGTGTGACTCGCGTGTGCATTTCGGTCTCCCTTTATAGTAACAAATTACTGTGTGACTTGTGATGAAGGACATGCCAGGTCTATGATGGTAAAATGGTGCATGTGTATATATGTATGTGTGTGTATGTTTGCATGTGTTGATATGTGCACAAGTGTGCATGAATGTATATTTGTGTATATGTAGAGTCTGCATCTGTGTGTGTGTTTTCATGAAGGAGGGAGTCTGTGTGCATGTCTGTGGATATAAGTGTTTTGTAGATTTATATGTATGTGGGTTTACATGCATGTTCATGTGTGTGTGTAAGGTATATTTGTATGTGTTGGTGGGCACATGTGCCTCTGAATGTTTTCATGCACATATGTATGCTGTGTATGTGAGTGTATCTGTGTCCATGTGTGCATTTGTGCATGAGTGTACTCTTGTCCATATGTGCGTATCTAGTGAACGTGGGTCTCTATGTGTACATACGTGTGTGTGTGCACACTACTGCTATAAACGACTTCCCCATAACCTAATCAGAGCTTAGTTTCCCAGAGCCTTGTCTTACATAAATAAGCCAAAGGTCTGCTCTTCTTCGAGTGCATAGTAAAGAGTCTATTTCATGTCTCCACTTCCCTCCAAATAAAAATGCTGAAACAAGTTTGTTTAAGAATGGCTTGCGGCTGGGCGCAGTGGCTCACGCCTGTAATCCTAGCTCTCTGGGAGGCCGAGGTGGGCGGATCGTTTGAGCTCAGGAGTTTGAGACCAGCCTGAGCAAGAGCGAGACCCTATCTCTAAATTTAAAAAAAAAAAAAAAAAGAATGGCTTGCAAGCGGGGCTTGCCTGTGTTCTGGCTGCCCACAGAGTGGCCTCAGCTGCAGATAAATGGTCTGCAGATCAACGGAAGGCTGCCCTTCCCTGCCCGGCCCGCGGCCCCTTGGCCACACTCCCTCTGTCCTGCCGGGCCTGCCTGCCCCTGCAGCAGCCCACCTGCTGCCAGCGTGGGCCTCCCGGGAGCTGGTTCACGTGCCAGCTGCCAGAACCCGGGCACGTCCTCGACTGTCATGAGACATCCTTTCTGTGAAGTACTCGCCAGATTCTGAATGTTCCCAAGGTCAAAACCGAGAACCTGTAAGTGTTTCCCAGGCAGAGATCCTTTACCATATTCAATCAAGGAATTCAGATGAAGAATTAAACCATCATGCTCGACAGACGGCGTTATTACTTATCTCGGGCTTATTGCATCCCACACGTTTTAAGTTTTAAAGTGTTCCCTTTTCATAAGGAAAATGAGTAAAGGAATAAAACGGGAAAGCCAGGAGTGGAAGCCAAGTCATTTGAGAGCGGGCTGGGACGAGCCTCTGCCAGGGAGGCCCCTCGCCGATGGCGCATCTCTGGGAAACTCAAAAGAAGCAAAAAAAATAGTATGGTATTTTGGAAAAAGAGACGTAAGAACCAAATCTGTCCTTACAACTCATTCTGCAATGTCTGTTTTTCTGATGCAGGGAAATAATTTTATAGTCGAAAACTCTGAATCTAGGGAAATGTTAAAGTGGTCATCATTAAAAATGTGTCAATACTGCTTAGTCTTAGTGTTCGTAACTTGCATCCAGCTACAGCCGAGAAAGGTGTGCGTGGACTACAGAAAAGATACTGCATCTGCCCAGACAGAGGGCATCTGCGGAAGCCCACAGCTGGCATCCTACGGATCATAAAGAGTGAAATCTTTCTTCCGCCTGAGATCAGGAACAAGACAAAGTGTCCCTTCTTGCCACTTCTACTCAACTTGGTCCTGAAAGTTCTAGTCAGGGCAATTAGGCAAGAAAAAGAAATAATAGCCACCTGGATTTAAAAGGAGAAAGCAAAACCACATTTGCAGATAACACGATCTTACATACAGAAAAGCCTAAGGAATCCACTAAGAAACTAATAGAATTAATAAATAAATTCAGTAAAACTAGAGGATATGAGATCAATGTATGAAAATCAGTAGTGTTTCTATACAGCAGCAATGAGCAAACTGAAAACAAAATTAAGAAAACAACACCATTTGTAGTATCAAAGGAAACATAATATTCAGAAATAAATTTAACAAAAGAAGTGGAAAACTTATTCTCTACAACTATAAAACATTGTTAAAAGAAATTAAAGACTTAAATAAATGGAAAGACATCACATAACTATGAGTCAGAATACTTGATATTGTTAAGATCCCAATACTCCCAGATTGATCAATAGATTCAGTGCACTCCCTACAGATTTCCAGTTGACTTCTCTACAGAAATTGATGAGCTGATCCAAACAGTCATATGGAATTAGAGGCACTCAGAACAGTCCAAATCGAGGAAGACAGTCAGAGGACATACAATCTTCAAGTTCAAAATCTACCACAAAGCTGTAAGTACCAAGATAGTGTGGTACTAGCATAATATAAACATTCCAACCAATGGCATTGATGGCCAAGAAATAAACCTGTACATTTACACCTAATTAATTTTTGGCCCAGGTGCCAAGACAAGGAAATGAGGAAAGAATGCCGTTTTCAACAAGCGTCGCCGGCATAACCAAATACCCAACCAAAAAGAATGAAGTAGAAACCCCATTTGCAGAAATGAACTCAGAGCAGATCAAAGACCTACAATTAAGCCAACTAAAAAAAAAAATTAAAAAATAGGTAACCCAATTAGAAACTGAAAAAGGGGTATGAGTAGAGATTTCTCCGAAGAAGCCATGCAAGTGGCCACCAAGCGCATGGAAGATGCTCTCAGCGATGCGTTGCCAGGGAGATGTGGACCAGAATCATGATCCACCCACTGGATGGCTGTATAGAAAAGTAGGAAGGATGGTTTGCGAGTATTTTCTCCCATGCTGAAGGTTGTCTTTTAGTTTTGTTGGTCGTTTGCTGCGCAGAAGCCTTTCAGCGCGATTCGATCCTATTTGTCCATTTTCGCCTTGGTTGCCTGTGCTTTCGAAGTCTTACCCCGCAAAACTTCTATGCCCAGGCCAACGTCCTCAAACATTCCCCCGATGTTGTCTGCTAGTAGTTTCATAGTTTCAGGTCTTACATTTAAGTCTTTAGTCCATTTGGATTTGATTTTTGTTTTTTGTTTTTCTTAAGCAACTGCAATCATCTGGCATGATTTGATTTTTGAATATGGCGAGGGGTAGGGGTCTAGTTTCGCTCTGCCACACGTGGATATCCAGTTTTCCCCGCACTGTTCATTGAAGAAACTCTCCCCATCCGCAACCAAGCCAAATAGAATGAAACTGACATTCGAGCAGAAAGAAAAGGACAGCAAGTGTTGTTGAGCACATGGAAAAATTACAGCCCTCCCACGCTGCTAGCGGGTGACATGGTGCAGCACTTAGGGAAACAGGGTGACAGTTCCTGGAGGGCAAAACCTGGAGCTGCCACGTGACCCCCCCCAGGCCCACCCCATGCTCTGTACTCAGTAGAAATGAAAACATGCTCACACAGAAGCTTGCACACGCGTGTTCCTAGCAGCATTGTTTGTAACAGCCGAAACGTGGAAACCACCCAAATGCCCACACGAAACACGGCGTATCCACGTAACGGAACACCTGACACACGCTACCACACGGATAAACCCCAAAACATCGTACTACATGAAAGAAGCCAGACACAAAAGGCCACATAGTGTACAATTCCATTCATACAAAACATCCGGAACAGGCAAATGTCTAGACACAGGAAGCAGGTGAGCGGTTGCCAGGGGCTGGGGGCGAGGGCGATGGGGGGATTGTGCTGCCGGCTGAGAGGCCCGGGGTTCTTTTTGGAATAATGAAAGTGTCCTGAAATTGACGCTGGTGACAGTTGCACGTATCTGTGAAGTCCCCAAAGCCATTGAATTCACACTTCAGATTCATGAATGTACAGCATAGAAATTACACCTCAACAAGACTTTTAAAAAAGAAAGTGCGTATGTACATGTAGATATTTTTAAAGGGCGTAATCACAGTATGATGAAAGAACAGGATAATCGCACCAAAACATGCCTCTGCAGTTCCTCCTCGTGAATACTGAATGCAGAACTGAGCGTCCCAGCCTCTGTGACTCAGGGGGGAATCATTCTTCCTGTCTGATTCAAGGAAAAATACCACGTCACTGGGGAAGTATCACTTTTCCTGCTGCTGAATTCTAATCTGCGACGTGAGGTATAACAGCGGCACGGCCTTTAAGCAGCTTCCCAGAAGAGACACCTGACAATTTCGTCGGCTGACCTGTCGCACAAGAGCCCGGTGGCACGAAGCCACCTCCCACCGTCTTTCCGGGCCCGGTGTCTGGGTCTCTCGGGGACCGGCTGCGGGGCCAGGCCTGCGTCTGCAGTGAGAAGCCTCGTGCGGCCGCCGAGGGCCGGCACACTGGCAGGGCTTGGGCTCCGGGCACTGAGCAGGCACAGGGCCGGCGGCCTGCAAGGACGTGGTCTGGGGCAGGCACGGGCGCTCCCGTGGGGCTGGCCACACAGGCGCCTGGGCCCGGGGACCGAGGACGCGGGTCTCATCCTGGCCACGAGATTCCGCACAAGTGTCTTGAGCGAATTCCCCTCCCGCCCCACCCCCACCGTGGAAACTGTACAGATTTTCAGGGAATCAGGGCGGGGGCACAGGCAGGGGGACACAGCCACTTTTGAGAAAATTGCTGTGTGGACACTATTGTTGCTGCACGGATCTTGGGGAGAAAGAAAGGAAGGAGGGGAAAAAGGAACGAGGGATGGAGGGAGGGAAGGAAGGGAAACAGTAAAAGGAGAGTCACGTCTGCAAATCCCCCACAGGCGCAAGCTGCGATGACAGCGGCTGGCCTCGGCGGAGCCGTCTGCAGGGAGCAGCGCCCACGGAGCCTTAACAGATGACGTCGCTCGTGCAGCACGGCAGCCTCCACAGGTTACACGCGTGTTGCCCACAGGGCAGAGGAGAGAGGCATGAGCTGCAGCCCCCGGCTCCAGGGGTGCGAGTCCCCTCCTCTCTGAGCCGACGGGTCACCCTGCCTCGTTCCTGTCCCCTTAGAAGCTCGGCGCGTCTCTCCGAATATCTTTGCTGTGAGAATCCGGGTACCTGGTAGGCGTGTCCGGTTGTTACAGTAACAGTAAATGCAGTTGAGACCCAAAGTCACCCTCAAGTAACTTGAGACGAAAGCCTTCTCGGGGACTGCCGTGACGTTACCGACGACACGTCCTCAGAGCGAGTGTGATCCTTAGACAGGCAGCCGGCAGCCCGGGCCCCGGCCCGGGTCTCCACTCTGCGCAGCTACCGCTGGGTCTGACTTCCAGAAGCAAAGCCGGAAATGGGTCAGTGTCCACGCCTTGGAAGGATGGAACTGGCGTGTGCGCGTGTGCACGAGTGTGCACGTGTGTATATGCTGAGTGTGCTGTGGCAACACAATAGCCTCATCCACCCGGCAACATCGCCGAGGAAGCATCAATGTTGCCGTAAGTGACAGAGAGGCTGGAACCAGGAAGCACTTGATAGAACCCAAGGGGGACCCGGGCCACCTGTGCGGCAGGTTTGGGGGGTGATTGATGGAGATGATTGGTTAGCGTCACCCTTTGTGACGAATAGCTCTCGACAACCTCATCTTTTCTCATGTTCCCAGGCAGCGGGCTATTAATAAGTGGCGGAGCCTTAACTTGTTATTTCAAATATTTCAGGCACAAATAATAGAAGATTTCCAATTAAAAGGGATAATCTCCCTTCAGAAGCAAAGCAGTAAGCACAGTGAATAATTTAAAAAGCTTCTGGGATATAAAGATTCATTCTATCTCCCCACAAGCAATAAGTCGGCAGCTTTGATTAACAATTTAAAAACAGAGGAGTTGGGAGACGTGGTCTTTTGTCCACATTTTTTTTTTTTATCGTTACCACTTTCCCAAAACGTTGTCATTACATAAAACATTATTTCAATTAGTTTCCTACAAGCCCCCAAGTCATATCCAATAAGTTTGTACTGATTTAGAAAATTAGAGCTGGGCGACGGGAAAAAAAAAAGTGTAGTTGCTGAGAAAACAGCAAATACCCTCTAGCTTCGAGACGCTCGAAACCATGTTTGAAGACTTCGTTCATCTGTTTGCCGTTTAGGACGATGATATGTTCCGATTAAACACAAGGATGTAGACGAGTGTTAGCAGTGTGATCTAATCCAATCCACACGCATAGATTTATCTAATGAATGTGCCTGGGCGGTATAATTTGGTGTGCACTCCTAGCGCTAATTCAGAATTAATATATCTGAAATTTCAAAGCCATTATGTAAACGGTTCTCGCTCCTACCCTCCATAAAGAATCCGATAGTCTTAGACACAGCTGAACATAAACTCCGGACTTGAAGGGAATTCTGGAAGACTGAACTGGAGGGAGGAGCTTGTAGGTGAGTTTCCCCTAAGCCTCCCCGTAATTTCTGGGATAACATCGGCTAACAGAGAGAAGGTGGCTGGCTAAATGCAGTGTTGAGAAAAAGCCCTCATTCTCTCTGCAGAAATTCATTATTTGCACCTAAAGGACTGGTCGATTTAGCGAAGCTCTGCTGACAGGGTCCCCACAGTTCTTGTTGGCTGTCATCAAGCCTGTCTCTAAGCAGGCTGTGGTTTTCCTCACTAACAGAACACGGCCCCTGTCCAGACCATTATGGCTTGAAGAATACTCGAGATTCTATCCGTGGTGTAAACAGGTCTTTATAATTGGGGTCCGGTCTGTCCCTTTGGCGGCGGGCTCTGAGGGGCTCTGGCCGACGGGACAGGCGCAGACAGCACCGTGGAGGTGCCACACCACGGATTAGTAACGAGAGTCCGCGCAGATCGGGTGCCCAAAGCGTGCCGGCAACTGGCCCACGCACGTTCCCGGGTTTCTTCCGCGCGGTTCTCACAGCAGTCCTGTGACTTCACAGGTTCAGTGTCACGTCCCCATTTTTCCAGACAGTTGCAAGCACAGGAGCTCAGGAACTTTCCAGAGACAATGCAAGTAAGTGCAGAGCCGGGCCCAGACACGCACACACGGCTGCCACTCTGTCCAAAGCAAGCACGGTTTGGCCACAGGTGTTTGAGGACAGGTGTGTGCCCCCAGCTCTGGGCCGTGCGCCGTGTGGCATTCTCTCCTGCGGCCCTCCAGAGACGGGGGCTCTGGGTGCTCTCTCCACCCCGCCACACAGAGAAGGAGACAGACGTCCGAGAGGAGGAGCGGCTCAGCCGTGGCACACGGCCGGGAGTGTCCGAGCCCGGGCGTGCACCCACGTTTACCAGCCCCAGAGCCACACGTCAGCCAGACACACTGCCACGGCGGCAGAGTCGCGCCAAGTGTCCCGAGAGGGTCCCATGGCGTGCAGCCTGGGGCAGGGAGATGGGCACAGGGACAGGGGAAGGGACATTGTAGGACCAGGAGCGGCGGCCAGGCGGTGGTTCCTGCAGGCGGCCGTGGGTGGGAGGGCAGGACTGGGTCCTCTGCGTCCCTGCCGAAGACGCTTTGCTCCTGGACCCCCAGCTACTCCAAACACACGTGTCGGGTGCCGTGGGCTCCTGCTGGGCCACGCCAGGGGAGGCACCTGCTCCTGAGCGCTCAGCCTCCCGGTGACACAGAAAGCTGGCATCAACGACGTTCCTCGTCTGTTGAGGACTACGCTTTGGCGTCTCCTTGGACTATGCGTACGGACCAAAAAGATAACATGACGTAGCTGCTTGTGTGGTTTATTAGTGCTCACAGTTGTTGGGTGTTCAACTGGACGGGTTCAGAGGAGGATTTCCCCCCTTGTACGCACTGAACTTCCTCAGAGGCGCGGGAGGCCCCTGTTTGCAGAAAGCCACGCCTGCCGGGCGTGATGGGGAGAGCGATTCCCCTGGACTTTCTGATGGAATTAGAGCCGACAGATCCAGAGGAACCGGAGCGTGGCTGTGTGTCAAGTCTTCGGATCCCAGTGACAGTCCTATGCCTCTTTCTTCTGCGTTCTACTTGTCACCGCTTCTTAGGAATTTATGAGACCGTCCGATTTCACAGGCTGCGCTGTCTGGTTACCATAAAGAGTCACAGAGTGAACCCAGGGCCACTAAAACCTTCTTATGATATTAAGGCAAACAGAACGATTCTTAGAACAGATTTTCTGTAATTAGCAACACCCGTTTAGCCAGCATGTTGCTGGGCGACGCCGGCATCAGCTGGGAGCTTGTTCGGGGCGCAGATCTCGGGGCCTCGCCCGGCCCCGCCGCGTCAGGGCTGGCTCAGCGGGGGGACCCCGGAGGCCCCTCGGAAGAGGGGTGTCTAGCTGCACCCCGCTGGTGGAATGGAGCCAGCGGGAAGAGTTTAGGCAGAGGCGGGAGGCAGGGAAGATCTCTCGGATTCCGGAAACAGGCGCAGGGTCGCTGTCCTGGGCACAGCGGGCGAGGGGGCGGCGCAGGAGAGGCCTCAGGAATGGCGGAGGGCAGGCGCCAGACCCGCCGGGTCACCGCGGGCGGGGGGGGGGCGCTGAAACGATGACATTTAGTCCCTGGCTCTGGAGGCTGGAAGCCCAGGATCGGGGAGCCCCAGCCTCTTCCTCCTCCTCCTCCTCCTCCTCCTCCTCCTCCTCCTCCTCCTCCTCCTCCTCCTCAAATTCTCACGCGGCGGAGAGACCGCCCCTACTGTCTCCTCCACAAGGTCTACTCCCCTCCAGGAGGGCTCCACCCTCGCCACCTAATCACCTCCCAGCACCATCACCTTGGGGGTGATGACGTCGACATGTGAATTTGGGGGGAAGCACGGACATTCGGCCCATGGCGTCACCCAGACCGTGGTGGAGGGCTTGGCGCTGGTGGCAAGACCCATGGGAAGGACGAGGCAGGGCGACCTGCGTGGTCAGACTCCCCTGGTTGTCATGGAAACAAGATCAGACCCTCTGTGCGCGCCTCCGCCCACCTTGTTCCCGACTGTCCCCTGCTCCGTCCGTCTCTGAGGGGCAGCCCGGGGGCTCCCCTCACCTGGGTGCCGCCCGGCTCGGCCCCCCGCCAAGGGTGGGGCATGAAATGTGGACACCTGTCCAGGCACAACACAGGTGCGGGAGGCAGGCGGCATGCCACGGGGCACACAGCTGACCAGCTGGGGGCGGGGGTGCCTCTGTGCCCCCTCCCCACCCTGCAGACCATCGGGGGCTGAGCTGTGGCACCCGGAGACAGCGGGGGGACCCAGGCACAGTGGCCTCAGCGGGAGCCAGGTGAGGACAGAGCTTCAGGTCGTCCCTCTTTCCCGCCTCGCTCCCCCGGCCCTCACCCTGCTCCCCAGAGCGGCACCCCTAGCAGAGGGGTAGTGGGGGGCTGTGCTTCCTGGGACACAGGCTGGGGCCGGTGGCAGGAACGGGAGCAGGGAGAGGTCGGGGCCACCAAGTGGGCCTGCAGATGCAGGATGGCAGCGGGGACCAGAGGTCAGCGGCGGCCTGGCCTGTCCACCCCCCGCCCCCTGCAGTACTTGTGGCGGCTCCCCTCTGTCTGGAATGCTCCCCGCCCCCACTCCACCGGGTGCTTCTCCAGATTTTGGGTGGATCTAGGCTTTCCGGAGAGGCTCTCCCTGAGCCTCGGGCTGAGCCGGTGCTCCCTGCCCGTCACCTGTTGCCGTGGTGCTGTTCCAGCAATTCACACGCAGGCTGACGTGTGTGCCGCAGGTTCTGGGGTCTGCTCCCCAGCTGGCATCTCCGGGGCCCCTGAGGGGAGGGGCTCTGCCTGCACCCCCGTCCCAGGGCAGGCCCGGTGACCAAGGGGGCAGTAAACCCGCAGTGGGCACAGTCCCAGCACCTGCGCAGGCCCCTCCCCGTCCCCAGCCCAGCCCAGGGTCTGGGCACCGCCTGGAGATCAGGCTCCGTGTGGCAGCGTTCGGACAGTTCCGCGTGGCTTTCCATGGCTGTCACTTGTTTCCATGAACATGGTCTTAAATCTGGGTTTAAAGCAGAGCTATTCTTTCTCCTAAAATTCAGAATAACCACAGGCTTCCATATATCGCAGAAACTGCATTGCCTCTCAGGCATGTGGATGAAAGAAGTCCAGAAGTCCAGGGTTGTGTGAACTCGACTTTAAAGGCAGAGCCCTCGGAACATGAGCTCTCTGCAGGGCAGGGCGTGGGTCTCTCCCGGCCAGTGCTCCCCGGGGGTCTCGGGCCCAGGCAGGAATTCCATCCGAAACGCCCTGACCTGCTCCCTAAAGGCGTCTGCACAGCACGGAGAGAGTGCGTGCGTCTCTTTCCTTCAGAAACTTGGCCCGGTGAGGTGCGGGGTTTCCCATCGGGTCAGGGCACCCTTCTCGGCCCTTCCCTTCACCCTCTTTCAACAAGAGCTTCACACTCCTTGCCCCTGCGCAAGAATCACTGCGTATGGGATCAGCATGCGTGTGCACGCACACAAGCGAGTTCTCCTGAGTGCACACACAGGAGCACGCACACGCATGTCCACGCACACAAGTGCATTCACCCAAGTACACAGACAGGGGCATGCACACTCACTAGCGCGCATGTCCACGCGCACAAGTGAATTCACCCGAATGCACACACAGGAGCACACACACGCATGTCCATGCATACAAGTGTGTTCAGCCAAGTGCACACACAGGAGCACACACATACACGCGTGTCCACGCACACAAGTGCGTTCGCCCGAGTGCACACACAGGAACACACTCACGCGTGTCCACGCACACAAGCCCGTTTGCCCAGTGCATGCACAGGAGCACACACATCCCCTGGGCATTCGCTCTCCGAGTACAAAGTCCTCGGTAATCCGCAGCCCTCGCATAGAGTGTCCGAGAAAGTCAGAAGAAAACTCTGGACGCTGGATTGTCTCCCTTTCCCTTCCCTTCCCTTCCTCCCCCTGAGCCCGGGCTCAGTTAAGCTCCTTCAGCCACAGGAGTGTGGCTGGAACTTCAAAGTGGCCTCGTGCTAACTCTCTGCGTCCCTGACCCCCAGGCAAAGTGCACACCGACAGCCTCAGCTTCAATTACGAGTCTGCTGCAAAAGGAAACCGATCACCAGCGAGAGCCGAGGCAATTGCCTGACATGCGAGTTCGAGACGGATACGAGGAGAGCCGCGTCCCGTCGAACCTGCCCACGATCTGAGCCAGAAACAACTGAGTTCAAACTCAGGTTAAGATTTTAACACAGCTCCATTATCTCCTTAATTATTTTTCATGTGAGGTGCATATTCACTCGTCGGTCCCGGTCAGAGCCGCAAATACAGAAACGGTCTCTTACGAGACAATGCCACGGCCCCGTAATCCCACCGGCAGCAGAACCACATCCTGCCTGGAGGGCTGCCCCGGGCCCCTGTGCGTGCCAGGCTTTAGGAAGCAGATCTGGCAGAACAAGCCTGTTCCTTGGGATGCTCGGGTGTGGCGTGCGTGTTTGCACGCGTCCGCGTCTGTGCCGAGTGACGCAGAGCGGCCTGGCGTTGGTGATCGGCTCTGACGAAGGCCGGGCAAAGGAGGGCATGCAGCTCTGAGCGTCCGAGTGCCGAGGGGGCGTCACAGCTCTGACCCCGGAAGCTGCACCCCGGGAAGGAGCAAGCTGGCCAGACACCAGGAGGAGGCAGAGGCTGCAGGGGGTGCACGTCACGGGGAGGAGGAAGGAGAAGGAGCCGGAGCAACCCGGGGGCGAGAGGCGGCGGCCGTCTGGGCCAGCGGAGCCGCGGCCAGAAACACGCCAGTTGGGCGGATTGGACCGATATTCAGGAGCAGGATTTACAGGGCTGAGAAATTGATCGGCCCGGCGGGGCTGGGGACGTGAGGAATGATCTAGAATAATCCCCGAATTTCCTCGGGGCGTGCGGTGAGTTACGGGCAGTGCCCCCGTTACAATGTGGGGAGAAAATGATGGGCCTCCCCTGTCACCGCCTTATGAGATAATGAACAGCCTCTGATTTAGCTTAGCCAGGTCGTATTTTCCCGTCCCGCGAAACCCTCCAGAGGGTTGTAGCTCCTCGCACGGCTTAAGCGCCGCTTCCTCCGTGCGGCCTCGAGTCCCCCCGGCAGCCCCCCCGACTATCACCAGGTGGCTTTCCACCTGCAGCCAGGTGGACCCTCAGACACGCACCTGCACGGGCGGCTTCCCCCCGGCCCTTCCCAGGGCCCGCGTCTGCCTGCCTGTGTGCGTCTTCCGCTGGACCCGTGCACGGTCCTTTGCATCGCTCAGAGAGCGGCCACACTCTTCTCCTTCATGCCTCCCGTGTTTCCCCGAAAATAAGGCAGGATCTTATATTTATTTTTCCTCAAGAAGACACCCTAGGGCTTATTTCCAGGGGATGTGTGTGTGTGTTTTTTTTTTTAAAGTACGGCACGACCATCTACATTTATTCAAATAGAATTAAGTCGTCTTCTTCTAGAACATCATCCTCACTCTCCAAACCCCGAATTCCATCCTAGATTTCTTGCAACTCTATTTCCTATAGAACCACTGGCCCCAGTCTCTCGTGTGGAGCCATAGAGCTCTCACGGGGCAGATGAGAAGGGCTGCTCGTCTTCTTTCCCGCTCCGCGACGGAATGCATGGGTTGTGCAGATGCACTGCGTAGCCACGCCCGTCACTAGGGCTTATTTTCGGGGTAGGGCTTCTATTGGGCAAATGCTCAGAAATCCTGCGAGGGCTTATTGTATGGGTAGATCTTATTTTCGGGGAAACACGGTAGTTCTCACCAAGAGGACCCTGTCTGAGGTCGCCCCCAGGCCACCCCTGCACGCAGAGTACGTTATTAATTGTGTGTGGATTATCTGGGGTGTGGGCATCGCCGAATCCGCTGGTGCAATGACTAAAGAGGATGCAGGACTTGGCCTGGAGACCGGCAGGTCCACCTGGAGTGGGAGCACCAGGCACCAAGGAGGAACCCACAGGCCACAGGTGGAGCTGCCACCCGGGCCTCCTGGAGGACAGAGCCTGAGGACACCCCTGCAGACCAAGCTGGAGTCATCAGACCACGTGTGCACACCCTCGGGACAAGGGTACGAGGGCGTCACCCTCCCTGGGATCTGCCCCACGCAGGACTCACGGGTGCTGGGGCATGAACACCCCGGCTCCCTCCACCTCCAGAGGATGGCTCTGGGGCAAGTGTTTTAGGTTTTCCAGAACTTCCTCTCTGGGTTCATCTCCGGCCACCTCGGTGGCAGCCGGTGGGACGGTGCGCCATCCGGGCCACCTTCCCCCACCCGCCTCTCTTCCCTACACCCCTGCAGCGTTACTGCTCCTTGTAGAGAGACCACTTGCACAGGGATCTTCGCCTCAGAGCCTGCTGCTGGGAGAGTCCAAACCCAGAGACCTCAGGGACCATAAATGGCAAGACAAGTCTTCTGGATGAGGCGTGAGGCCACCACACCCACCTCAGAGAGTCTCCAAACAAGAGGCCCTCAGACCACCCAGGTCTGTCTGCCACACGCCACCTTGGGACTTTACATTGACCTGGCTGCCTGCACCCGGGGGGCGTGCTTTGCAGTTTGCTGGAGTCTGCACTCTCCACCGCCCAGCCACCAGCCCACCGCGGCTGCGTGCAGAGCGCGTCCGGCCCGCCAGGCCTTTGAGCTCCCTGCTGCCATGTCAGGCCCCTGGAGAAGGGAGGTGACAGGAGCCGGCTCTGCAGGCTCAGCCCGCAGCCCACACCCCGTCCCCCTCAGCAGTGCCTCGGCCGGGAACCCAGAGCTGTCTGTTTGGAGGCAAGTGAGGGGCCGCCTCTGAAATCCTTTGCGTGGGGCCGTGAGCACATCCGTATTCGAGTCCGCCGCACACTGGAAATGCACAGAAATGTCCCATGCTCGCTTGGCTGAGAGGAGGATGCGGGCAGTAGAGCAAACACAGGAAAAGTCAGCTGGCATCTCTCCAGTTACTCAGCGTGCTGAAGCCCTCCGCACACGGTCTGTGCCCAACCTTCCTCTTCTGGACTCCATCGTGGCTTCCATATTACCATCGTCCTCGAAGAAAAACATTAAGGGAGAAGCAACATATAAAGAGGTAGGAGCTGAGAAGTTTCCAGATTTTATGAAAAGCATGCATGCTTCGTGCGTTAAGCAGGGAAATAATAAACCCATGTATAAATTAATCATGGTGAAAATACAGTTTAGGAATAAAGAAATTATCTTTAAAACCATTAAGAAAAAAGGAAAATCGCTTACAGAACAAGTGAAATGGGAGTGAATTTCTCATCATCAACAACAGATGTTAGAAGACAACGGAATGACCTTTCAAAATGCTGCGGTAAAATTAAGTTCAACCTAGAATTTTATACCCAGCTAAACTGCCATTCAAAATTTTAGGAAGTTGTGTTGCATATTTGAAATTCTCTTTTGCCCCGGGCCTCACCATGGATGGCCCCACTCCAGGTGAACCATATGCCCATTTGATTGACGTCAGACCTGGTCATATGACTTGTTGTTGCCAACGGAAATTGAGAACAATCGAGTGTGTACCAGTGCTGAGCCAGGGCTGTGAGAAACACAGTGTGTCTCTGCTCATCCTTTTTGACAGCCTGCCTTCCACCAAGGGAAGAGCGCGCCCCAAGAAACCAGTATGCCTTCAGCCTGCATCCTTGCACCAGCTTGCAAAATTGTTAAACTTTCAGGATTTCTGCAATTCATTTGTTAAACATGACCATTACTAAAAACTAAATTATACAACTTACCTAAGCAAATCCTATTAGAAACAAAAATAATAAATATTCAAAATCCATCTGCTTTCAATTGTATTTCCATATTTTACTATTATCTATAC
>VSMD01053351.1:0-17863 GCA_008750895.1 Mirza zaza
GCTGAGGTGGGCGGATCATTTGAGCTCAGGAGTTCGAGACCAGCCTGAGCAAGAGCGAGACCCCATCTCTACTATAAACGGAAAGAAATTAATTGGCCAACCAATATATATAGAAAAAAATTAGCCGGGCATGGTGGCGCATGCCTGTAGTCCCAGTTGCTTGGGAGGCTGAGGCAGGAGGATTGCTTGAGCCCAGGAGTTTGAGGTTGCTGTGAGCTAGGCTGACGCCATGGCACTCACTCTAGCCTGGGCAATAAAGTGAGACTCTGTCTCAAAAAAAAAAAAAAAAAAAAAAAAAAAACAATAGACCGTCAGTTAGGTATGAGTAAGACGGGGGGAAGTGAAAAGTTAGTTAGCTGGTTTGAACAAACAGCCAGATACAAATAAAAACAGCAACTGGTTGAGGTTCAGGGCAGTTATTCTTTTCGAACCTGCCTGCTTCCTTTCTTGACAGTGTACTTTTGCTTCTACACAGCCTTTTCTTTTCTTTTCTTTTTAAATTTCAGAATATTATGGGAGTACATACGTTTTGGTTACATAATTTGCTATTGTACAGTTTGAGTCAAAGTTATACGTGTGCCCTTCAACGAACAGGTAGTATGCATTGTGCTTGTTAGGTGTGGGTTTACCCATCTGCGCCTCCTCCCTGCCACCTACTTGGTTTCCATTGAGTTTTACTCCCATATGTGTCTGTTCTAAACCTGTCCACTTTCATTCAATAAACTTGCCACTGTCACTGGATTGTACATGTGCCCTAAAATTCCTTTCTGCAATCAGTTCCACCACAGGACTCAAGGGCCATAAAAAGAGCAGGACTTCCCCAGCTAGGAGATCCTCTCCATAGAAACTGACATGCTGCCACTTGTCACTTAATTGGCACCTCAAATCTCAATAAGCACTTGGCAATTGCCACCAAAGGCTCTCCCCAAATTAAGGACTGTGCCTTGCAAGATGCCAATGACCAACCAGCCCAGGGCACTCCTCTTGTCCACATCACTATCCTTGAACTGGTTCCTTAACACCCTTTTCTATTCTCTTTTTTCTTGATGTTAAATATGACTTTGTTTGATGTGGAAATTTTAATATATGACATTTATATGTTGATTAAATATACTACTATGTAGGGGTTACAATATTGACCAATGGCTTGAGCTCGTATGCTTGTGGCTCTGACTACCAAGTGAATGGGTCGTACTAAGGACAATTAACTCCTTGTGAACTCTAGTTAGCATGCAGTTTTATGGTTGAAACAGCAATAAAAGTCTGACCTTGTGAAAGACACAATCATGCATGGACCTGGTTATGTCTGACTTTGCGCTGTTTGCAACCTGGATACCACTTGACAAAACTCTCCCTCCTGTGGTTCTGCAACACCTCCATTTGGACAGAAGAGCTGTAGTTTATGCTTTGTACCCTATAGTCACCTATTGACATAAACAACAAAATTCCACCTGATTTTAGTGTCAAAATCCTACCCCAAAGTAAACATGGAATGTGTGTTATATATATGTTTACTCACTGGACACACACTTGAATTCCCTCATAAATATTCATAGACTTTTTCCTAAGCCTGCTAAATATGTATGTAAAAACAGACCCTGTAAATCAAATACTAGCTTCCCCACTTCTTTGGAGAACACTTCCATTTTGCACCAGCAGCTGCATCTGCAGATTGTATTTGTAATAGAAATAAAGCTGTCCCTTTTTCCTCTGAAAATCTCATGGTCTTTTGTTAATACAAGGCCTGACAAAACCCCCCATGAGGCTATTTTTCTGGCTTTTCCTAAAGTCTTAAACTGGAATAAAACCTAGACCTGTACCCAAGAACCTAATAAGCTACTTTACAACTATTACAATCAGATCCAGGTTGCATTTAAAAAAAAAACAAAACAAATTCTGGATTATCTATGGATATTGAATCTACTTGAATAGCCAGCCTTTAATTCCATGTTCGTGAAATGCTTTTCTGAAGAACTCTTCCAACTTGTCAAAAGAACTTACCTGGAGTGCAAAACTATGTCTACTTCTGATCTAGTTAATTTGGCAAATCAGCTTGCCTGAACCCTTGAGGGCACTACTGAAAAGGAAACCACTAAAATTCTTAATCACTGATTATAACAGATGAAGGCTCCCAGACAGAACACTGGGAGAAAAACTACTGGCTATGCCAGTGCTGTAAGAAGCCAGGCCCCTGGAAAAGAGATGCCACAAATGATAGAGATTCTCTTTCTCATCAACTTTAATAGATTTGCAGGAATTATGACGAGTGAAAAAAAAAACTATAAAAAGTGTATATACTGTATTATTCTGTGGGGATCAGAAAGTAATACCCCAAAGACCAGCACTTGAACATGCAAAGATGCCTTAGAATCAAGGTTCCTTCAAACTTGTTGCCTCTACCACCATCCACAAAGCTCAGGGAAAACCTTTCTTTGGAATTTTCTTGTCTGACCAAGAAGGCTTCTTTCCAAAAGAAATAAAATCCTCTTAAATCCCCTCCTTAGAGGTCTCATCACATAACTAGGAAAGATCTTTCACTAGAGAAGAGAAGAAGCTGGGAGTCATCTCCATGCCCAGACAGACTTTTTCATCTATTTTTCTGAGGGCAGCTCCAACAGATTACCTGGGGATCTTCATCTGCATAATAAGACAACCTTTATCCCCATGCAACTCTACCCCTCATTGTTCTTAAATGTCTGCCTCCCACCTCCTATGTCCATGTATTCTCCCTAATGATTTACTACTCCTCAAATGAATTATCTACATTCCTCAACTCTCCTCTCCTCCTCCCCCATCTGAAGACCACTCTCAAGAATAGGCCCTGAGGACTTAAATGGCCTCTTCCCATTTATCTCACTTAATTATCTGGATGAAACCATTGTTCAATTTGGAAATAAGGTCTTAATCAAATTCTTAAACACCCCAGACTTAATTATCCCCTGCCTTGAGGTAATACAGATAGTGGAATTTTCCAACAAGCATTTATTGCTTTTGTTTCACAACCCATTCCTTTTTGTCTTGGCCCTCTCCAAGACAACAATCCATCCTTTGCTTTTTCTTAATTCTTCCCCACCCACCTCCTTGGATGTGATTTTCTAGAAAAATGCCATGCTGGACTTTCTTCTTTTCTGAAAGTGGAGAAAAAATTTGAGAATTTGACAAACTATGCTGTGCTAACTCAACCCTGGATTCTTCTGACTCCCTGAATTTCCTCATTTGTCATGTCATTCAGGAAACTAAAATGATGCCGCCCCTTCACCGCTGACTCAAACACCTGTTGTTTTATGGACAGAATCTGAAGAGCAAGTTTCTAACAAACTAAATGAAATATTTATAAATCCTCCAGCTCTAGGGCATCTTAAGTATAAACTCCCTTTTTTTCCTGTTTGCTCATAAAAAGGAAGGAAACACTTTGGGGATCCTAACCCAAAACACAGAGGCTGATACCAACCTCTAGGAATCTCTCTTAAACTCACATCACGCTGAGCCTTCCTGCCAGCAGACGTACTTCTCATGAGCTTCCCCACTCATTGTCCCTCACGTCGCGCATGCTGCAATAACCTTAACCCTGCGGCTCTCCTGCCATCTCCTTCAGATGAGACACCACATGACTGTGTAATCTGTCAGACTACCTTTTACCTCTTCAGGGGGGTCTACAAGAGACTCCCCATGGACAATGCTGCATTGCTCTGGTTTACAGATGGCAGTTTTACAAAATGAGTCTGATAAGTAATGTGCGGGCTGTGCAATCACTACTTCCTTTGAAGTCATGCAAACAGCTCCTCTGCCTTTAGACACGTCAGCCCAGCAGGCAGAGCTACTTGCCTTACTTGAGTCTGCCTCCCTGGTAAGGAGAATTTTGTTCATGTTTAAACATACAGTAGGTATGCCTTGGGAGTTGCTTATGATTTTGGAATACTATGGAAGCCTAGAGTCTTCTTAACTTTCAATGGAGACTAAAGAAAGAATGAGCCATATGTGAAAGAATTATTAGATGCAATACAGCTACCTGCTGCTCTAGCCATTCTCAAAGTTTCAGGCCATTCAAAACTAGACTTTATGGAATCTAGAGAAAAATCACCTTGCTGATGACACAGAAAAGAATACTGCTCTTAAAGATCCCACTGATCAAATCTCTGTCATGGCCCATCTAGAAAGAGTCCCAAAATTTGATCTTAAAACAATTATCAAAGATGCACAGACTTGGTCACCAGAAGCTAAAAAACAAAATGAGAAAAATAACAGAAATAACAGCTGCTGGTTTAATGATGAAGAGGAACCCTGATATGAACCTAATAAAATATGTATCCTGCCAGATTTGTATAAAGAAATTTCTGTTATTAACCACTATACATTATTTAACTCATTGGATTACAGAAAATATGATTACTTTTATAAAATAATATTTGTACATTAATATCAATAAAGAGGCTAAAAAAGGCTTCACCTGTCCTAAATTCAAAACCCCTGGCCTTCAACTTCCCTGAGGAGCCATCTGAGGTTTGTTTGCCAGATGGATTTTATCAGTTATTGCTCTCACCTAGATGCAATTATGTTTTAGTTTTGATCTGTATTGATTGAAGCTTCCCCTACAAATGAACCACCGCGTCAGCAGTAGCTAAAGTTCTATTAGAAAGGATCATTCCTACCTAAGGAAACCCCCTCAAACACCACAGCAACCAAGGAACTCATTTCATGGGAGAAGTTCTAAAGCAAGTGTGTGCTAGCCTTCCCCAGCACTTTCATTGTGCTTATCATCCTCAGTTCCCTGAACTAGTTGAATGTATCGACAGTACTCTTAAAACCCAACTGACAAAGTTCGTGGAAACCTTACACTTGCACGGCCAAAAAGACCTACTTATAGTACATCTGAATTTAAGGGCCACTCCCTTTGTATTACATAAATTCTCACCATTCAAGATAATTACTGGACAAACTATGCATTTTGCCCCAACTTCTTTTGACCCAAAATTAATAAAAAGTGACATTCTTCAATATTTTAAAGATACAATTGAGTAAAAATTATAACAATCTTTCTCCTTTGTATGCTCTCGAGAGACAAAGACCTAAAATCCCAGAACTACAACTAGGAGATTTTGTCTACATTTGCAAAAAAAAAAAAAAAAAAAACTGGAAAGGCCCATATTGGGTCCTGTTCAGCAACCCTTGACTGCCAAGGTGAAAGGAAGTGATTCATGGCTATATATAGTTTATCTAAAGAAAACATCAGCTCCTGAATGGAACTGCACTTCTATCAACAAATTAAAATTAAAAATATCTAGAATTTGAAGGACACAACATCTACATAGATGACTTTTTTCTGAGATGTCTGGAGCAGCCTATATACCCTTTCCTATTTTTTATTTATTTTATTTTTTCTCCACAAGGATAAACCCCTTGTTTGCATTTTCTAGTCTGTTGTCATGGGGGAAAACTCTTTGAGTCTCTGTAACAGATGTAAGAAATTATTGGTACTGATTTTGAGAGGGAGCACTATTAGCAATATGTATTAATATAACCAATGCTTAGCTTAATTCTAGCATGTACAAAAATCTCACAGATGGAAGGATTGGCTGTGCTCCTGTTGGATATATGTACTTTTGCGGGTGAAATACCTCAGTATCAGCTTTCAGTGTTTAGACCCTTGGATAACAGGAAGCCAATGTGTATCAGAATATTTGACTGCTCCATTGTCAATACATAATAATCTAAAAGTTAGCACTGGAATAATTATTACGCTAGCCCCCTCTCATTACAATAAAGAGTTAAATATGAGTTACTTGGCGGTTACAGGTCTCTAGATTTGCTTCCTTTGGCAGATCATTTGTATGGCGTAGGCACTAATAAAAAAAAAAGATAAGAAATGTATCTGATATACTAAGAATTCTTGCAGACTCCACTGCAAAGGCTACTGCTGCTCATCAGCACTCATTAGCTTCTCTTGCAAGGGAAGTGCTAGATAACAGAATTGCTCTTGTTTATCTACTAGCTGAACAAGGTAGTGGCTGTGCTACTGCTAATGCTATATGTTGTACTCAGAGAAACTCCTCCGGGGAAGTTCAGACTCAGTTACATAAAATAAGAAAAGAAGCCACTTGGCTACAAATCTCACACAGTTCTCCATGGTCCTTTGATCTGTTTAGTTGTTTGCCTTTAAGTCTAGGTTCATGGCTCAAAAACATCATGAAAACTAAAATTGTCATATTGCTGTAATACTTGCTTTGTAGTTTTCTTTTTAAACTGTGTGCCTGTTGTCTGTCAAACCTTTACAGAAATACAACTCCTGTCAGAATATTATTAGTCCAGCTCCTCGAGATGATAGCCAATGCCTATGGAAAAACAATATCAAATTTAAGGATGAAATCCACACAGACTAAGTCTGAGAGCTTCTCCTTCTGGCCTCCTTGTTGCCAAAATATGATTAGAAGGGTCTTAACACTGACTTCTGGCTGTTCATCACCTCCTGTCAATATGGAAAAAGGCCAATTAACTGGGAAAGGTTCTTCCTGTCACTTATGAACACTTGAAACCTAAAAAAACTTAATTGATCAGTGAGGCTTTCAGTGAAAGATCTTGATCGAAAGGGGGAAATGAGGAAGCTGCAGATACTGTGATGAACTCACTTCTGTAACAGGTGGTGGGCAGGCAGGAGTGGGGAGGAGGAAAGTGTGTATGCTTCCATAACGTGTGTGATGCACACCACCAGGGGATTGGACATATCGGGGGGGGAGGGAGGGGCAGGGGCAATATTTGTAACCCTAACAATATTTGTACCTCCATAATATGATGAAATAAAATTAAAAAAAATAAAAAAAAAAAGACCACAAAAAATAAGGCAAGGAAGGCACAAAGAAGAGGAGGGTTATGCTTGCATGTCTGAGATAACAATTGTTTCTGAGAACTTTCTAAAAAAACCTTTTAAATCCTTCACAAAACTCCTGCTTTGAAAAGATTTATCACTAGACATTCAACAGAACTTAAGTAATTCAATAAGATGTTCTTGGAAGAACACTTATATAGTAAGGTCATCTCTATCAATGAAGTGACAACAACTCTGGCTTTGAAACTCTAGCATTAATGAACTTTATTCCTGAACAGTTTATGTAAATCTCTTTTGCTAATAAATGCTCCTCTTACCCTCCCTCTTACCCTTCCCTCACAGAATGCATTGGTATCTTTGCCATTCCATGTATTCTACATTATAATCTTTATTTTTTACTCCCAAATAAATCTAACATATTTAGAGATATTTTCTTTGGTGTCTTTTTTTAGGTTGACACACAGTGAGCTAGAAATGTTATAGAGACACTGCTACTACCAGGAAAGAACTTCCAGAGCAGAGGAAGCATAGAAAGAAATAGCCTGATATTTTCCCTTTTTGCCCTCCAGTATCCAATTAGAATCTTCTATTGGTTGAATCTCAATCTAAAGTCAGCTACAAAGAATAACCTGGTGATACCATTGATAGGGATCAACCTCTCTAGAAACAAATAAAGGGATAGCAATGTAGATGATGAATCTAGGGTGGTGAAGGAATGGTAAGTCAAATGATGAAAACTTGTACATTTATCAAAACCATGATTCTAATAAATTCCTTTCTCCTATTGCTCCACATCTGCATCATGCATCTATCTTTGGCTGGAGGAAAACTTAAAAACTACAATAAAGAGAAGCATTTAGAGAAGAGAGACAAGATATCTGACTAGAGACATTAGCTGCTAGCTTGTGTCCGAAAGAAGGGAAAAGTCTTAGATGAAAAGGGGGAAAGACATAGATTAGGTAACATTCTGAGGGAAAAGTGCCAGAACCTAACTAACTTGCTCTGCAAGTAGTTGCAGAGCAGAACAAGAAGGAACAAGCTCAAATCTTCCCCTTAAAGACCTGTAGTGGACCAGCGGGTGCTCAGCCTGTGGCCTCTCTGCTCTCTGGCCCTCCCCAGCAGTGCAGCTCTCCTGTCTCTGCACCAGAGCAGGGCTCACCCCAAAGTGGAGGGTCATCAGACCTGCTTGAGCACCACAAAGGCAACCAGGCCCAGCATGCTTCTCCCTGGCATGGTAAGGAATTGATTTTCTGGGATGCAGGGACAGGCCCACAGTCCAGACCCCATATTGCCAGGACTTGATTATGTTCCTCAGGGGAATGGGGGGAGGGGAGATTTGTCAACTAATCTCGGGAGGCAAGTGAGGCCTAGTGGGCAGAACTGAGAGCAGAGTGCAGTGTGGATCTGAGTCACAGCATACTTGCAGAGCACCTCTCCCCCTGTGGGAAGGCCATGAGCATTGCTGGGGCGCTCGGCAGGTTTGGACTCCTGCCTGCTGCCTGCTGACAGATGCCAGAGGAGACTGCAGATCAGGGGCGTGGCGCGCAGAGTGAAACCTACTCCTGACAGAAAGCCTGTGAATCTCAGACAGCCCTGCCCCACAAGCAGACTTTCTGGCTTGGTGGGGCACTGCAGCCCCTCTCTGGTGGAGATTCTCAGCAGCCTGGGAGGGGTCTTCCACCTCTGCCAAGACAGCTACTTGAATGGCTTTTGTGGAGCTCGAGGGCAGGATCACTGACTCAGCCCTGCCCAGCCTCACTTCCCAACATACCTCTGCTGTGGTGGCAAATAAGGACTTACCTTTAAATTGCAGGGCCCCACTCACTACCTGGGACATTCAAGTGCTTCTCCTGAGGGGTAGAGCCAGTCGTAGGTCCCCAAAACAACATTGCACTGGTTAGGTCAATTTGCACAGGGCTTTCACTTCATTTACTGACTCAATCATGACGGGTGTGATTGACTCTTACCCACAAGTATCGCCTACTGTCTCAGAGATTAAACTGGGCATGCCAATAATTCCCAATGTAAAGAAGACGACAGGCCAGGGAAAGAGAAAGGATTTAAAAGACCTCCATTCTCCCTCACCAAGAGACAGAGAATCTGCCCACACACATAGCTTACCACCACAGAGCTCACAAATAACTAGCAACTGAGAAAACCACCACACTAAGGCTATATATATAACCAAAGCATCCATTCAGAACCTAGATCGTCATCGAAGCGCTCACAAGCAAAGCCAAAGATTGTTACCCAACATATGCTACAGACATTCCCCCACGAATGAGGGGGAAATAAAGCCCCACCTAAACAAAACAAAATCCCAAAACGAGAAGCAATAGCTGCTTCATATAAGGAATAAGCACAAGAACTCTGGAAGTCTGAAAAATCAGAGGGAAAGTACACCCCCAAAGAGTCACACCAGCTCGCCAGCAATGGATCCCAACTAAAATGAATACATGGAAATGACAGATAAAGAATTCCAAATGTTCACTGTAAGGAAGCTCAATGAAATGCAAGAGAAAAATGGAAAACCAACTCAGAGAAACCAGAAAGACAATTCAGGAAATGAATGTAAAACTTACTAAAGAAATAGACATATGAAAAAAAATAGAACTTCTAGAAGTGAAAAATTCATTTAAGGAAATACAAAACTTAAAAGTAACACAAAGTACTTACTTCAATTTCTGTGCTGGTTATGATTAGATTCTGTCACATGTGAAAGAAACTATCAAATAATAGTACTCTAAAAAGATAGCACCGTGTTATGCTTTCACATAAGTGACGCCTAGAAGGTAGTTGAAGTCTTGTATTGAGATTTTATTGTTGAGTTATGTAGGTTTTTTTTTTTTTTTCCAATATTCTATGTTTCCACTATCCTCATTACTAGGATTTCTTCTACAGGCATGGGTATACAGTGACAATATTTATTGCTTTCCAGGATATTTCCATTTCACACCTATTTGTTTGGATTAATTATTTAAAACATATATCTCCTTTTACTCTCTAATGGGTTCCAGATTGTACAATAAATTATATGATCATTCTTGACAAAGATTCTTTCCTTGACCAAATTCTATTTAGGCTCCTTGGAATCATCTCAACTAGGTTTCTGTGTTCATCTCTACATTGTCTAATTTTAGCAAGAATCCTGCTAAGTCACTTTAGTCGGAATGCCCCATCCTCCATATCTGATCACCGTTAGTATCTAATTGGACTCCTTCTCTTCCACCATTCTCCAGGTGACGTCTAATCACCCTGGTCTATCTTCAGCAAGAATCTTGGTAAGTCAGATTACACAGAATCCTCCTTTAAACTTGACTTTTTTTCCTGGTAATTTTCTATCTGCTGACTCCCATTTTGTTCCTTGGCTACAAACTCCCACTTTTTCCTGCATTTGGAGTTGTAGTAGTGCTCCCCTTGAATGAAATATGCCTTACCATTCTATTCTTTGAAAAAGTGTCATGAATAATTTTTTTTTTCTTTAACATTCCATCCATAAAAGAAGATAAAACTACTCTTGTCACTTCTGAATTCTATCAGAAGGAAAGAATAAAACCAGAAAAAGGACAGATTCTCAATCCCTAAAAAATATTACCTAGAAGTTGAACAGAAGACCTTGTTTGATATCCTGATGGCAAAATCTTAGTCTTATCACATGCAAGACAAACTGGGAAATAAGCTTTTTATTCTGATTGAGAATGTGTTCAGCTGTATCATTGAGAGTTCTATTGATAGATAAGAATGGGAGAAATTATAATAGCAATAACCAATGTACTTCTCAATTTCAAAAAACCAATAGGTCAAATTTATTGACAAATTTATTTATCTGATTTGTCAACATATTATGTTTGTCTCAAACTCCCTGGATTGTATTATCTTTTAATGCATAATACATTGTCTTTGATTAGAACAAAGGTTCCTTGAGGGCAGGGAACACTTTCTTTGCTTTTGTAGGTCTGTATATGTCCTAGAATAAGCCCTTATAGATTTGACAGTTAAGATAAAAATATGCATGTAGATATTTTACCAAGATGTTAACTGAAAGTTTTAAATTATAATGCAAGAAATATTTTGAGAATCTAATAAGAGTATAAAACATCTTTATAGAAGATATAAAACAGAACTTTGTGTCTTGTTTGTTATTTTCTATTTCGTCCTCTCTAGAGAAGCCCTAAATATTTGGAATTGTCAATATTTGGGAATGGCAAAGCTCTGTGTAATGGGAAAATGCTATTAGAATTAGTTAAGGTCAACATTTTTTCCCTAAGGTGTACATCAATTTTAATTGTTAGTTTGAGAATTTAATGAAAAATATAAGTGCTTAATTTTCTATAAATATCTATGATTGTTTGTATTTCTAGGATGGTCTTTACTTTTGTTTGACTGAAGTTCACCTATTTATATAGAAAAAGAAGAGGTATAATGTTTTTAGGGAAAAACCTCTGTAATTCAACACCTTCTACATGCATCCTGTATTTGCAACCAACCCCTAAAAATACAATAATTTGTAAATGCATGAGAAAAATAAATTGCTAGAAATATTGCATAAAACTATGTTTTTTTTACAAAAAACCAAAAACCTGAGGACTGTATTGTAAAATCTTTGAACTAAGGAAATAAATTGTATAGATTTTTGAATAGAAGACAGATTTTATAGTAAACAATTTGAAGTGCTTACAAACATCAATTTCAGATTCAGATAGACTATGTGGTGTCATTTCTTACTTTGTCCTATGGGATCTTTCCCAAAGTTTACTTTATCCTGTATCACCTCTCTGAAACTTGACCTTCCTTCCTGATTAAAAAAGGATTATTGATTGGGCCATGAAAGAATAAAAAGGTTGAGGCATAGAAAAATAATCTATCATGAAATAAGTTTTTAATAAATACTTGCTGTGATTATTATTTCAAAAACCCAGATGATGATTATAATTTATGCAAATTTTATTAAGAAACACACATAAACTCTTGAACATTATCTGCAAACTCACTGAAATAGCTTTGTCCTACTAAGCAGACATATAAGGGCACTCACTTATGCAAACAATAGCAATTAACCAAGCATTCCATTTCTATTATAGAGTCTTATATCCTTCATCAGAAATACTGGAGGAGGATATGCTCTCTTGATTTCTGAAAAAAGGCATTCATCCCATGCTTACTTCAGAAGATTGATTGGGTGTGGATGCTTCATTTCCCCTAGAAGAGATCAAATTAGCAATTAACTCATTCACAGGTACAAACAGCCTGAGCTTAGAGAAGCTTTATAAGGTCTTACCTGATGAAAAATTAGCAATTGCCATAATAATCAATGAGGTTAAGTAAAAGAATTGCCCTGAATCAGGAAAATCATCATTATAAGTATATATTTTACCCAGGAACAACAAAACCAAATATTGCATGTTCTCACATATGTAGGAGGGCTAAGCAATGGGTATGCATGGTCATACAGAATGAGTAAATGAACACTGGGGATTCAGAAGGGAAAAGGTGTGGGGGTGAGGGCTGAAAAATCAACTATTGGGTACAATGTGCATTATTCAGGTGACAGGTATATTAAAAGCCTAGACTTCTTTACCATCCAGTGCAGTTCAGCCATGTAACAATAATCCCCTTATACCCCCTAAATCTATTTAAATAAATGTTTTTTTAATTTAAAAGTATCTATTTCAGCAAGAGTTAGGATGGGCTTGTTATTTTGTAAGTTATAAAATTCTTTTTGAAGGTATCTTGGTTTCTACGTATATCTGTAACATAAAGTTGAACATATATGGAAGGGAAATTGTCATTTCAGCTTGTTAGTATTGAACAAAATAGCAACTTTTGTTTCCATGTGATAAAAAAATTGCATTGTAAGCTTTCTTATCAGTGAAAACAAATTTCAAATTTAAAAAAGAGAGAAAGAGAGAAGATAAAAGAAAAAAGAAAAGAAAGTTTCCAAAGTTGACAAGAACTAAAAATGAGTGAGTTACTCTTCAACGGAATTTGAACACAAAATTGTTCACTGCTGATTGCTGATACTTAAATTACAACATGTAGTTAACTTTAAATTGTAATTTTGTTTAAATTCAGAGCACATAATTTGGTATATATTTATAAGATAAAATAATTATTTCAATTTAAAACTGAAGTTGTGTTTCATGCTAATTTTATTAATTTTTTATTCCTCATCGACATCCTATATTGATTGTCACCTTAATATGTTTAGCTTTCTTTCTCCTAATCCTCATTGGGTAAAGTCAGTTCAGTCAATTAAATTCCTAACCCCATTTCTCCACCAGGAGATTTCCCTCATCCTCTCCCATAATTAATGTATTTTTCTCTTTGAGTTATAAATCCTCCTATTTCCTTTCTCTCATTTTAGTATTTTTATTTTGGAATTAATTATCCTCTTCTAATGAAGCTTCCCTGATTTTTTAAGCCTTCAAAGTCTCTGACATAATATAAAGCTATAAAACCAAATAACTTACTGCTGGCCTCTGGGGTATTCATTTCTCTAGGCTGAATAATGCTCTCAGTGGGATAAAAAGGTGAGCATTGAAGTAGGTCAGGGATTTCCTTACAAATAGTATCACCACTCTATTGCTCCACTATAGAAAATAACAAGAGCATGTTTTTATCTGATTGTGAAGCCTTTGGCATCTTCTGTACACTTTCAAGGCTGCAGGCCACAGTGGAATAGGTTGAATTAATCTCTTTAGGTTTAAGCTTATTTATCAGAAAGGAAGAAGGCTGTATGCTAAAGTCTTAGGTCAAGCCTTCTGTTTTCACTACTATCTTCCACCTTCATACAACTAAGATGGGACTTAATAATGTCTTTACACATTGAATAATACTATGTAGCTTCCTTATGATGACAGAACACAGCAAGACATTGTGTGAATGTTGAAAGATATAATATCATTAATCCAAGTTTGAATCCAGTAGCTGGAGAGCAGAAAGATTTAACAGTCTATAGGAAATTCACTGAAAATTGAGGTGTGCAATTTGTTCATTTTGTCTAATATATATATAGTGTGTATATATATGTATACATTGTATATATATTTAAAATAAATATAAATTCAGGTTTCAGGCAAAGTCCTAATTCAGAACTCTAAGAGCAGACATGAGATACCACCATCTAACCAAAATATTTCTTGAAAAATGATTAAAGAGTATTAAATTATATGTTATTTTTCAGGTCTTTGAGTGAATTCCCATTTGTTCTCTTGGGTAATTCAGTTCAGATTTCCTAAGTGCAGGCAGTGGAGACTAATGGCATACTTGTCAGAGATCTGGTTGCTAATGCTAACAAAGTGGCTATGGCCTTGGACAAATATACCAAGTTATCAAGATCTATCCTTGTCAAACTACCAAGACTCTCTCTAGACTGAATACCTCCTCTCCCTTGTCCTCAAGGCCAGGCCCAAATCATTGATTTATCTATTTCTATTATTTTCTTCCTTTTCTTTATCTGTGACTTTCTGGAAACAGGTATTGAAAATCTACTGGCTAGATTTTCTATATGTAAAAATGAGGAATAAAATATACTCCCTAACCTAAAAAAAAACCCTGAGGTTAATAAGGTATATATATTCACCATTAAAAAAGGTCTTATCAATTTTTAATCACTAAATACTTTTGTATAGTAGAAATGTGAATAACCAGATTGGCTAAAATGATGTATGAGAATCAGAAATTATTCACAAAAACAGGGTCAATTATAAGGATAATTTGGAATCAACTACAAAGTTTTTTAAAATGCAGATTTCTGGGGCCTGAAAATGTAGGTGGAACCCTTTAATCTGCATATTTAACAGGTAATATACAGCATATAATGATAATAGTTAACTCAAAATTGAATGCCTATTAATAATGAATGTTGTTCTGGTTAATCTACTGATCACAATTTGATAGACCTGGATTCAAGATCTGTCATATTCATTGGGTAAGCGTGTTAGCAATAGAGGAGAAGAACTACCAGGCAGAGATACCAGGAAGAACTTGCAGAAAAGGATTGTACCAGTAGACTGTTTTTATAGTGGTGTTAAATAACAGCCATCCCTAATCTCAGTGAATTATTATAGCAATGGTTCATTCTCCATCTAGGTTGGTCTCATTCTAGGTTCTACTGTGGGCTGCAGTGGCTGGGCTCTGCAAGACCTTATTTTAGGGGCAAGGCTGAATGGGCAGCTGCACTTGAGGGAAGCTCTAAGTTCTTACACCAATTTTAGAAGCTCAAGGGACAAGCACAATTATACTTTGTGTAAGGTGAACTGACATCGTACCGGCCAAGGCCACTGTTAGTAAGATGGTGTATGTGTCAGGTTCAGTCAGAAGACAGAATATATAGACCAGTAATTCAAAGATAATTTAATAAGAAGACTTTCTAAGGAGGCATAAAGATGTTAACTAGATAACAGCAAGTCACCACCCCTATGCCCAAGAAAACAAAGAGAGGGTTTCAAATAATTAGAATCAACAAACATAGACATGGGGCCTGACTATGGACTAAACTGTGTCCTCCCAAAATTCAAAGGTTAAAATCCCAACCTTCTCTGTGACTGTATTTAGAGACAGGGCCTTTAAGAGGATAATTAAGGTAAATGTGGTCATAGGGGTGGGGTTAAAATTCCACAGGACAGGTGTCCTTATAAGAAGAGGAAGAGACTTAAGAAGTGTGTACACACAAAGAAAAAGCCATGCGACATAGAGGGAAGGTAGCCTGCAAGCCAGAAAGAGACCGCACTGGAAACCAGCCATGCTGGCACCTTGATCTTGCACTTCCAGCTTCATAATTGTGAGCAAATAAAGTTCTGTTAAGCCACCCGGTCTGTGATACTTTGTTATGGCAGGCTGAGTTGACAGGTCCGGGCCCTGTGGAACTGAAACTTAGGCTTCTGGGACGAGGTCCTGCTCATTCGAATTCTGAAGAGCAGTTCCTTGGGCATGTGACATGATTTTTGAAGATGGGTAAATATCCTGATAACATAAAAAAGTGTTCAATATTTAGTTATGTAGGGTCAACATTATTCTGTAAAATTGATTTTTTTGAAGTTATAATAGCTCTATTTCCCTTGAAAGCATGAGTCTTTTCAAAAGTTACCTTCAAAAATTATTAAATTTTAAAAATAGATATTGTATTTTTGTTTTATTTTAAAAAACCCTAAATTGATACAACAAAATAAAAAAACACTGAAAGAAATAGGAATATTAATAATTTAGGGAGGAATACCTAACACTTCAAATATTACTAGTGCTAACAATAATAATTAGATATATCTGTTTTATTTTTGAAGCTTTTATTTTCTATTGAAACATATCTGTACATATTTATGGGGTACATATGATATTTTGTTACATGCATAGAATGTGTAATGATGAAGTCAGGGTATTTGAGATATCCATCACCTCAAGTATCTATCATTTCTGTGTGTTGGGAACATTTCAAGCTCAATCTTTTAGTTATTAATATTTTGAAACATAAAGTACTGTAGTCACTCTACTATTAAACATTAGAACCATTCTTTCTAACTGTATGTTTGTACTCGTTAACCGACATCTGCTTTCATTATTAACATTGTAAAATGTAAAGTGTAATACAAAATGTATATGCTCTAAACTTAAGTAGGAATTTTTTTAAAGAATAAGTTATTTATGTAGCTTTTTAGGAGGTTCAGGTTACTGACCATAAAAGTAGGTTACATGTACATGAAAGCTTTAAATGGTATAGTGTAAACTTCTTGTAGTGTCATTTTTTCTGACTTATGCCAGTGCATTTACTGACAGATCTTATTGTTTATACTGAAGTAAGATATTTGAATATTTTTAAGTACTTACTAAGAATTTGAATACTCTACAAAAATTTTTAAATACCTTCTATTCTGTAGATGTGGCTATAAAGCAAAGACAGTTGACTTCATTTCAGTGTATGATTGTATCTTTTATTTTAGGTTGGTGGAAATAATTAAGAAAATTTATGGTGAAAATTAGTAAGTGATAAAACCCTCAACAGTTTATTCTTGCCAAGTTAAGTTTTATGATGATGCGGCAAGAGACAGTTTATCAGAATAATAAGGTAATAAGGCTCTGGCACAAAGTAAAGGTATCTTGGAGGAGGGCCATAATGCTGTGTTTGGAATACCACAGTTATCTTGCATCTCAGTATTTTCATTTCACTTCATCCTTTCACAGTTTCCCCTGGGGTGGTGCAGCCTAATCTAGTTAGAATCTTCTGGCTGTGGTTACCTTTATGTGAACTATATTGTAGCAAGTCTCTGGCATGTAGATTTTTTTAATACCTGGTTTGTAACATACACTTTCCCTATTCTTTTTAGTCTGAGTCCACATTACTAAGGCATTTTAATAATAATATTCCACAATTTTAAGCTTACAAAAGTGAAACAAAAAAATAATGGTGATGAGAAATTACTCTCCCCACCAAAAAAGTATTAGTTGAACTTCTCTCAACACCACCAAGGCAGAGGGAATTTTAGTGTATGTTTCTTGCTTCTTTCAAACACGTGTAGAATGTTTTTTTCACCCTACTACCTCCAAAAGAGGCAGTCGAGAAAGTGTTTGGTAGTGACTTCTGTTAAATGCCATTCCTAACTTTATTGTGTGTGTGTGTGTATACTTTGCTTTAAATCTCTGTAGCATATGCAGTGGTCATGGAACGTAATCTCTCTGATGTTAGAAATTTATTTTACAAAATTGTACTATGACATTTGGAAAAAGAAATTGAAACTGCTGTGGTAAAAACCAAGTTAGTTTCAAAAAAGTTGAGACATTATTTGGCTGTTATATTAATATTTTCCTTAAAAACTGCAATAATTTATATATTTGTATTGCTCTGCTTTGGAACTGTCACTATATATGCTTGTCTACTATTTTTAATTTTACAATAATAAAATAAATATTTTGTTATTTGCTAGTTTCAGTGGATGTTTTTTAAGAGTACCTGTATTTTTTTAAATGGTTGACCTATGTAAAGGGTTTTTTGTTTTGCAGGCTTAGGAATCTATACTTAGAATTATCTTATCTGACAGTTTTTTTTTTTTT
>VSMD01053357.1:0-30485 GCA_008750895.1 Mirza zaza
AGAAGAAGAAGAAGAAGAAGAAGAAGAAGAAGAAGAAGAAGAAGAAGAAGAAGAAGAAGAAGAAGAAGAAGAAGAAGAAGAAGAAGAAGAAGAAGAAGAAGAAGAAGAAGAAGAAGAAGAAGAAGAAGAAGAAGAAGAAGAAGAAGAAGAAGAAGAAGAAGAAGAAGAAGAAGAAGAAGAAGAAGAAGAAGAAGAAGAAGAAGAAGAAGAAGAAGAAGAAGAAGAAGAAGAAGAAGACCACAAACAAAGACATGGGCAAAAGATTTCAATAGGCCCTTCATCAAAGAAGATACATAAATGGCTAACAAACACATGATCTCATTTTATATTACCTATCTCTTTAAAGGCCTTATCTCCCAAACTGTCACATTTTGTCGAACTAGGGGTTAGGACTTCAACATATGAATTTTAGCGGGACACAATTCAGCCCATAATGGTCACTCTGGAAGATAGTTTGTCAGTTTCTTACAAAACCAAACATACTCTTACCATGTGATCTAGCAATCACGCTCCTTAGTATATACCCAAATGAGCTGAAAACTTATGTCTACACAAAAACTTATATATGAATGTTTATAACAGCTTTATTAATAATTGCCCCAAATTGGAAGCAATCAAAATGTCCTTCAGTGAATGAATGAATAAATAAACTTTGGTACAGCCATACAATGGAATATTATTCAGTGATAAAAAGAAATGAGCTATCGAGTTGCACAGAGACACAGAGGAACCTTAAATGCATATCGCTAAGTAAAAGAAGCCAGCCTGAAAAGGCGACATATTGTATGAGTCCAACTATATGACATTCTGGAAAAGGCAAAGCTATAGAGATAGTGCAAAGATCAGTGGTTGCCAGGGGATAAGGGGATAGGAATGAATAGGTGGGGCACAGGAGATTTTCAGGGTGATGAAACTATTTGGTATGATACTGTAATGTGGGTACATGACATTATGTGTTTGTCAGAACCCATAGAACTGTACAGCATAAACAGTGAACTCTAAACTATGGAGTTCAGTTAATAATGTATCAGCATTGGTTCATCAATTGTAACAAATGTGCCACATGAATGTAAGATGTTAATATTCAAGGAAACTTTGTACTTGGGGTGGTAAAAGAGTATATTGGAATTCTCTAACTCTAGCTTTCTAATCTGCAAAGTGAGGATAAAATATCTAAGGGGTTTGTGAGGATTAAGTGAGATAATGCATGACAAGCACCTGGAGCATGAAGCACCTCTCCTATAGCACCCACTGCATTCAGGCCTGTAGAATACAGGGTGCTGCAGACTGGGTTTCCTGCACTCTGCCCCTGAGTGCCATCTGTGCACCCTGTAGGTGGGTGGGCTCCCCTGATGAAGGGGAGCAGGGCCAGGGGACACCTCCCAGAGAGCTGCTGGGCTGCTGGAGCCTCACCTGCCTTGGCCTCAGGGCACAGGGTGACACCAGTGGGGTCCAAACAGTCTGGGGTCTCCCAAGGCCACACAGTTAGAAAGTGGCGAACCAGGAGAAGAGCTCCATTCTCCACACTCCGGGTTCTTTCCATTAAAACAGAAAGGGAAAGATAAATGATGGATCTGAAGAGGGTTAAAGGGGGAGCAAGAGAAGGAAAAGGAAGTGAAGTCCCGTGGAAGTTGGGCAGAAGGGGACTGTCCAAAAGGCAGGGTTTCTGGATTCAGGTTCGTCCTCCCCCCCACTCCTCCCCCAACTCTGTGACTCGGTGTTCTGTGAGATTCAGACGAGACGATGCAATGCATGCCAGGCTACCTTAAAGAGAAGAACATTCCACATAAATGTAAGGGAGTCCATCCTCTGTCTTCAGAGCTCTGCCACTCTTGGGCGCATGACAACTTTTCACATGACAGGTGAAATGAAAATTCAGTACCTACTTCCCAGGGCTAACAGGAGGGTTAAATGAGATTACACATCTAGAGCACAGCAAGTGCTCAACGTTGGTTGTCTTCTCCTTCTGTCCTACCTAGGGCCTGGAGGGCTCTGGGGTGTCCATCAGTTCTGGCTTGACTTTCCAGATACCCCAGAAAATTAAGGGTCCCAAGGAGGGATGCATTCAGCTTGGGAGTAAGTTTGCTGACACCAAAGCCAGCCCGCCTGTAAGTGGAACTTATCCTGGGTCTCAGGAGGAGCAGGAAGCAGCCCTCTCTGTCTCCCCATCGCTTCATGCTGTTGTGGACAATTCTTCACATGCACGGCTCCCACATGGTCATGGTGATTAGTGCCTTCACCACAGGTCCTAGGATGGTCCATTTGGGATCAATCTTTGGGTGGGAATTGTGAAGCAAAAATGTTCATTTTTAACAACCTTCTTGGTATGCCCTTCATTGTAAAGTGGACATAATATTAGTGTCCATCTCATGGGACTGTTGAGAGAATGACATGAGATGGTATGTGTACAGCATTCACAATGCAGCACCTGTCACACAGCAAGTGCCCCATCCACATCAGTGAGGAGCACTTCTGCTGTCAGAGCATGGGACGAGGTTTGGGGAGTGTGTGCTGTCTGTCCAGGATTACTCTATAATTCTGTTAGCAACAGCTGGTGCAGATGTTCCCTTTGTTTCCATCAGGAAGGGTGGGGGAGAGCACACACTTTCACAAAGGAGTAGGAGTCTTTGTGTTCTCCCCAAGGCCAATGCCTCTAACCCAGGCACATTTGTCACCAACACCAGTCTCATCTGCTCCCCTGGGACAGTGGCCTGATCAGTCTGTGAACTGAGAAAGAACAGAGTGACACACACAGGAGCTTCTTGCATGTGAAACAGAGTGACTCAGACACTGACGGGGGCTGGGGTGGGGATGACACATGCCCTTCCCACCTGCGCGCAAGAGAAACACTGCCAGTGACAACCTTCTCCTTGAAAAGGCCCATGACAAAAGATAAAGATTTCTGACGAGGGGGAAATAAATGATTAGGGGTTAGCATTTACCACAACCCACTCACAGGAGACATCAAGTCCTATCTGAAACAAGAAAGAGGTGGAAATATTAATAACAGGAGAGAAATATGTATTTTTCCCCCAGAAACTGCACCAAATTTAAGCATTCTCTGCAGGCTTAATTGCCAAGTAAACTTCAACTTAATAAACATGTTTTAAAAATAATGATGCGGCCAGAATGAGAGTTTTAAAAAGTAGCACCCAGCAGGTTGTTAAATGATTTCAGGAAATGGCCTGGGACAAGGACCAGGACAAGGACAATGGAAATGGCCTGGGACAAGGACCAGCTCTCAGGGGAAGAAAGTTCTAAGGAAATAAGGTCTAGGAATAATGTTAGGTTATCACGCTGACCTAATAATGTATGTGATCCCTATTTGAGTTCATCACTTCACCATCAGATAATCCTCCCATTACATCTCTGAAGAAAATAAAAAATTCAATCAACTTTAATAGAAAGTGAAAGAAAAGAAAGATATTCACCCTAGGTTCTGTGCTCCCCAAATTCAACCTATTTTCTGAGTTTCTCATATGTAATTTTACCCAATTAAGTTTATAGCATATAGAAATATTATTATATTCTGCTTTTGCTTTCTTAAAACTGATTAACATTCTTTATTGTCAGGCATGATATTGAAGAACTTTGCAATTTAATATTGTAAAAGTAGAAACTTCAATAATTAAAATGAAGTACATGACTTCAAGTTTTAGTATATATGTATATGTAAAACAAAGTACATACAGCAATTATTTTCAAAGATCCTTTATGTTTGTTACTCCTACCCTCACTCCTACCCTTTGACCCCAAAACACCTCCCATCTACCTACTTCTTAAATGGGAAATCATTATTTATTGAGTGCTTTCCAATAAGGTATCTCATTTCATTATCACAACCACCATGTAAGAAACGTAGTATTAGCCTGTCCTTTAACTGATGAGAACCCAAAGGCTCAGAGAATTTAACTTTCCCAATAGTCCACCAGCCACTAGGCAAGGAGCTTTTACATCAAGTCTCATTGTTCTGCAGTCCAGGTGATGGGATCACTGCACACCCGAGAAAGGGAGCGCAGGTACGTACTCCATGGTATATATCCTTCTGGCAGTCCCTTTCCTGGGACAGCAGTGGGGTCAAGCCTAGCTGGCCAGGGGACAGAGAGTGAACCTTCTAGAAGAAGAGCATTCTCCCTCTCCTCTGACGTGTCAGCCGGCAGGGGACACAGACACTTTGGCATCCGAGCAGTGCCACTTGCCACTGTGGGAGTGCTGGAGACAGCCTCCGCAGCATCCCCTGGGAAGGGCCTTCCCACCGGGAGCTTGAACAGCGGGCCACAGTGAAGACTGTGAATGTCTAAGCTGCTAGGGCATTCCCAGAAATAAGTGGGGCGTTGGGAGATGCCGGGTGGGTGGGCTGAGATCCTGAATCAGCAGGTGGGAGTGGGGTGACAGAAAATAAAAATGTGACTTTTGTGTTCACATGACCTTCTTTACAGCCATAGGCTGGGGCTTGAGACATTTTGGTAATAGAAGAAATCTTGCTTACATCCACTAGCAAGGAGAAATAGACAGAAATCTCAGGGATATTTTGTATTATTTTCTGATAAAAAAAGATCTTCAAGGTCAAGAAGTGTCCTGTTCTCAGGGCTTACCTCTCTTCCACAATGTGGCTTCTCAGGATGGTGAAATACACTGAGGAAGGCACTCTCTCAGGGAAAAAAATCATTAGTTCTTGAGATAGAAACAAAGAAGAAATATAACATGTGCTTTTTGGGAAACATTTGATACTGCTATGAACCATCCTTTTGTCAGGAATTACTTAAAAAAAAACATAAACAGATGCCTTTAAAGGGTTATTATGTTTCAAAATGTCAATTTGTTATATCTAAGATCCTCCCTGTGTTCCAGAAAAACATATTTCTCCCAAGACAGATCGCTGTGGTTTAATTCAATTCAGCGTTGAGGTTAATTTGGAGGCCTTTGATGGATGAGAACTTCACAAAGCACTCATCACCTCGTGTTTCTGGGTTTGTGGTAACACCAGCATGAATCAGCCATGGTTCCCGTCCTTAAGAGGCTACACTCTAGACACAGAGAGAGCTACTTTGGTTCTGTGATTACACGGACCTCCACTGTGTGTGATAGCATCGGTGTGACCTGTATTACCCTAGGATGCCCAGTTTAAATGGCCTGTCCAGGGAGGACCTCCGGGTCACCTTCCAGCTGGGAAATGGGTTGCCCAATTTCCTCCCAGCGGGAAGAGGAGGGGCTGTCACATGCCAGGTACCTTGGGAGTTATGTGGCAATGACTCCTGTCTGTTCACCTGTGGAACACACACGGCTGCACTTCACTTTGGACACACTGAGCATTAGTAGTGTGGAACCAGGCTGGCTGAGGCCTGCATTGGGCCTGGATAAAGAGAAGCTCGGAGTGCTGTAGAGATGTGGTCCCCGACCCCTGGGCTGAAGACAGGTACCAGTCCATGGCCTGTTAGGAACTGGGCCACATGGCAAAAGGTGAGCAGTGGGCAAATGAGTGAAACTTCATCTGCATTTATAGCCACTCCCCATGGCTTGCCATTCCCCTTCCCTCCCCAGCACCCCCCCCAGTCTGTGGAAAAATTGTCTTCCATGAAACCAGTCCCCAGTGCCAAAAAGGTTGGGGGGCCACTGCTGTAGAAGCAAGCAGATGACCTCTCTCTCACATTCCAAAGGCCAGAGCCAAAGGGCTCATGGGTGAGTAACTTACAGGGCCTACAGGGCTCAGAGGTAATGCTCACTTTTGCTTGTTTGTTTGTTGTGTTGCTTTGGTTTTGAGGCCCTTGCCTAGTTTAAAACTAGCCCAGGCAGAATTTTCTTTTCAGTTCTGCGTCTTTTGCTGAGGAGGGCAAGCAGGGCCCCCCGTGTGAGTGGGAGCTGCCCCAGAGTGAGCCATCCTGGGTTCCAGACCACTGTCTCTGTTAACGTTGGCTGGGGACTTAACCTCTCTAAACCCCAGCATTCCCACGTGCACACAGAACAAGCCCTCTGGCTTCCAGCTGAAACAGGGTATGAACAGAAAAGGAAGATTGTAGAATTGCCTGCTGGAAGCACCCTCTCTTTTTACACAGACAAGCAGGCCTCTGTGAGAAAAGTATGGCCGAGAAGAACACAAGCGAGGGAGAACCACAGGCAGCCAGGCAGCCCTGGCCGCGACGGCTCTTATGGGACACTTGAGCCCCCCTGCCAGTCTCTATATTTGCACAGAATAATAGGCCAATTAAAAACGGGCGCAGTGCCTCTGCGTGCGAGCACCTTACAGCTGACACACACATCAGTCGTGTGCTCCGCAGGCTGCACAGGCTTTGGTTGCTCCCAGAAGTTCATCCCTTGTGGAAAGGATTTGGCCGTTCTCAGCCTGGCCGCCAGGCAGCTCCTCAGGTCCCAAGGCGCTGGGCTCCCCACAGAGCACAGAGGACGGCTGGGCCTAGAGAGGACTATGGAGCCCTGCCTCCATCCAGCCCAGCGCGGCGTCCCCTCAGCAAGCTTGCCCCCCGCCCCCCCGAGCCTGGTGGGCTCAGCGTCCTCGTCTTCTCCAGAGCGCCGCCTGCCCACCTGGGGCGATCGGGGCAGCGGGCCCGCCTCCCGCAGCGCCTTCGCGGCAGCCCGGAGCCTGACCTTCGCTGGAACCGCGTCTGACGTTGGAGAAGGGCGACCCCTAGTGTTGGTTCTCTGAAGGGACGCCACGGCCGCCTCCTGCCCCTGTTAGCCCCCGGACCCGCCTGCAGAGGAGGGAGAGGGCGAGGCGGCTCGCCTGGGTGCTGCAGGGCAGAGGTGGGGAGGTCTGTCCTGTCCTCTGCACGGGGAAAGCTCGGCAGGCCGGGAGCAGGCAAACGTCGGACGGCATGCTCCGTGAGGGAGCGGGACTGCACGGCGACTGACTCTCCCGGGCCCCGCCAGCACCACCACCCCATTCTTGGAGATGGACAATCACATTTTTCCATTCTTTAATAAAGTGCCACACAATTCCGACTAAAGGCCCCCTGCCCTTCCCTTCTAAACGGATCGCCTTGCCTAAGCTCCTCCCATAAAGAATTTTAGAGCCGCGACTGGCTGCAGGACATGATGTCCGTGGTGCTTAGGGGCAGATGCTTTGGGGAATAAAGCGGCACAGGGATAGTGATGGGAGTCATGTAACCCCGAATACGTTCAGAACCTTTGTTATTGTTGTCGTTTCCTATGAATTATAACCTATCCGCACCCCTACGTGACTTCACGGAGTTTAATGAGACCCCAACAGCTGCACCAACAAAGTCAAATTGAGTGCACTTTGCATATAAATTTCGCCAGTCCTGTTTCCAATTATAGGTAGGGTGTCCTCTTCACCCTCCTCGGTTTGCCTGGGACAGTCCTGGTTTACTTCTGCTACAGTGGCATAATTACTAATACTAATAGCGTTCTCTTTCACTCTGAAAAGAGTCCCATTTGGATGGTGAATTACACAGTCACCCTATCAACAGTCTGTGTAAGAAAACACTTAGGCATCAGGATTTAGCGGATATAAAAGATAATGTTTCCAGCACTTAAATTTGAGATGTAAGTGTTTATTATAATCTTGGTATAATTAGTTCTAAGCTTCTTGACAGTTAGAACAAAAGAAAAACATGAAGCGTTAGAAAATTGTCTTATAAAATGACACATATTACATCTTCTGGAGGGACCTATTTATCAGGCACTAACTTTTAGGAGAAATTTTTCACATAAATTGTTATATAAGAGACACTAAGTAAATAGAGGACTCTGTCCTCAGTGGTGCTTTCGCAGAAGTTTCTATCTGGCCATTTTTAATATTGGTCCTCAAAAATGACTGTCTCCTTCTCTGTGAAAGAAGGGGATAGAATAAAAATTATTTTACAGGGATTAACTCAGATATTAATAATATGCGCCAAGTAAACTATAAAATAATAAATGATAAATAATAAAATAATAAATGCCAAGTACACTATAAAAATCAAAGCGTTATCATTTTTGCTCATACTCAGTTGTCTAAACCTCTTCTTTTATTGATGAGGAAGCCAAGGTCTGGAGAGGGAGGAAGTGACATGGCTGGTTAGTAGCCTTAAGGCTCCTATTTAATTCTAAATGCTAATAAAACTTCAAATTGCTGTTCACCAACACGTTTTTGAGATTCTTTCAGGCCATCAGTAGGAGGTGGGAAGATGATGCAGGGAGAAATTCAGAGGCCTGAGCCTTGGACCACAGTGGTCACAGTAGCCCAGATACAGAGGCTACCTAGTGTTTTAAGTCATCTTCAAAAAAAATGTTAACATAATTTTCTTTTAGCAAAACAAAAAGCTTCTTGTGGTGTTTGCTTGGCTGAAAAGAACAAGGTACCTGTCTTTTTGCAAGTTAAGAGAAGGCAAAGAAAAACAAAAGTTGTTCTCAGTCTGGTTTCACACAGCCCTTTGGGCCTAGTTCCACCAGTGGGTTTCCAGCATCATAGCACAACCTTCTTTTCTCCTCCTTCTCCAGGCTGGTGGATCTCGAAGTATGGTCCACAGACCAGCAGCGTCAGCATCATCCAGGAACTTGTCAGATATGCAAATTCTCAGGTCCTACCCCAGACCCACTGAACCAGAAACTAGGAGTGATTCTGCTGCACATGAAGGTTTGAGAACCCCTGTTCCAGGTTGTTCTTAGGGCCTTGCCTGGCTTCAAAGAGAGAAGAGAAGCAAACTCAAGGCAATTTTCACCTATGCTGCTCCCCCAACCCCCACCCCGTCCTTTCCAAACTCCTAATACCACTGCTTTTTCAGGTGTGGCCATTGCACCTGGACTTGCTAAAAAAATGAAGCAGTAGCATGATTTTTGTTTAATAGTTTGCCTAGCCAATACCACTTCTGGATAATAAAAGCTACCTTTACCAAGCATGTCATATATTGCAGACTCAAACTTTACCAATACAATCTGATGGGCCAGTTTAATTTTGTTTTAAAGAAGAAACAGTCACCTCTTGAGCCTCTGAAGTCTACAGCTGGTTTCCAAATAGAATAAGCTAAAAAAGTATCCCCATTGTATTTTATGATTTTCTAATTTTTTATTTTCAATTATTGATACACAATAGTTGTATATCTTTATAGGGTAATATGATGTTTTGATACAGGCATACAATGTGAATTAATCAAATCAGGGTAATTGGGGTATCCAACACCTAAGGCATTTAACATTTGTGTTAGGAACATTCCAATTTCACTCTTTCAGTAATTTTAAAGTATACCTAACTTATGGTTGACTATAGTCACTTTGTTATGCTATCAAACATTGTTAATTCTATCTAACTATATTTTTGTACCCATTAACCGTCCCCACTTTATCTCCCTCCCCCGCAGTACCCTTCCCAGTTTCTGGTAACCATCATTCTACTCTTTGTCACCATGAGATCAATTGTTTTCAATATTCGGCCCCCATATATGAGTGAGAACATGCAAGATTTGTCTTTATGTGCTTGGTGTAGTTCACTTAACATAATGTTCTCCAGTTCCATCCATGTTGTTGCAAATGGCAGGATTTCGTTCTTTTTTGTGGCTATATAATATTCCATTGTATATATGTACCACAATTTCTGTATCCATTCATCCGCTAATGGACACGTAGGTTGATTCTATATTTTGGCTATTGTGAATAGTGCTGCAGTACACATGGGAGTGGAGATGTATGTTTGACATATTGGTTTCCTTTCTTTTGGATATATACTTAGCAGTGGAATTGCTGTATCATATGGGAATCAGTCAACTTGTCTGAGTTGAAAATGATATCTGAAGACCCAAAGCATCATTGTGGTCTCCTTATTAGACTGGGGGTCTGCAGAGGCTGGTAATCAATGAAGTCCTGCCTACAGTCTGACTGAAGCTGATGGCAGAATGGCCTGGAAGAGGTGGTCATGAGCAAAGAGGGCATTTACTCCAGGAGGTGTCATGGCCCATTTACAGGACGGAGGATGAACACAGAACACAAAACACAAACGCAAAACACAAAGAAAAACACAGAACATGTACAAACAATTGACTCGAGTAATAATACACCGGATCCATTTTATTTTTATACTCTAAAAGATTAAAGTTAGTTCCTTGTACGCAACCACCCAGGCATGGCAGCGATAGCCATAAATTCCGGAATGCATAGCCTTAGGGAAGCAGATATCCCCTGACTCAGAATTTCAAGGTGGTTGCTCTAGGCACTAGGCATAAAGGCCCAAGATTAGCAAGGAGGGGCAAGGTGAGCCACAGGGGGCATTTCTCATCCCCAGCTTTTCTTAGGGTGACCCACGAAGATCTTCAGCTGAACCCCGGCGGCTGTGCCTGACTTAGGTCACCCCCTCGTTGAGGGGTCTTACCCATCATTGACTAACCAGCCATGTTATGGGGTGTACGCAGCAATCACAGGAACAATATGTTTATCATGTGGCCTCCAGACCCCCAATGCTGTGGGGTGGGGCTGCTCTTGCTTACTTGCAACTCAGGTCCTTTGCTATGCCTCTAGCCAACAGCCTTGTGTATCACAAGGACCTTGTCCAGAACAGATTACTTTCAAACAATCTGGGGAAAACACATACATTACTCACTAACTTTAATTCTTTTTTTTTTTTTTTTTTTTTTTGAGACAGAGTCTCACTTTATTGCCCAGGCTAGAGTGAGTGCCGTGGCGTCAGCCTAGCTCACAGCAACCTCAAACTCCTGGGCTCAAGCAATCCTGCTGCCTCAGCCTCCCAAGTAGCTGGGACTACAGGCATGTGCCACCATGCCCGGCTAATTTTTTCTATATATATTTTAGTTGGCCAATTAATTTCTTTCTATTTATAGTAGAGATGGGGTCTCGCTCTTGCTCAGGCTGGTCTCGAACTCCTGAGCTCAAATGATCCGCCCACCTCGGCCTCCCAGAGAGCTAGGATTACAGGCTTGAGCCACCGCGCCCGGCCACTAACTTTAATTCTTAAACTAGGAAAATATATGTTAGTCCCCTACAAGGAGGTGAGACATTTACCGCCTGAGATGGCTGCACAGCAGCATAAGAGTTCTGTCAGAGCAGGAAGGTGATGAGAAATATAATTTTTATCTTATTTTATAGTAATCTTTATTTTCCAAAATGTCTAGGATAAACTTTCAATATTAATGTGAGCAAGTCGTCAAAAGTCCCTCATCTGGTGAGTTTTCCTGGATGCAGAGTGCAGATTTTGAAAGTCAATGGACTCACTTCATAGAGCTGAGTGTTCAAATCCCAAAGCAATGAGGTCCAAGGGGAGCCACCTGTTTGCAGAGGTGATAAGATGTGGCAGGGGAAAGGACAGGCCCTAATGGCAACCCAGCAAACATTTGCACAGCATTACCCACGTGTCAGGCACCGTGATAAGCACTGGGATACAGAGATTAATCCAACCTGGTCCTTCAGGTCCAAAAAGAGTTCAGATCAATGATCAAGAACCAGCCATGGAGGACTACTCACAGGGTCAAGGTCGCCTCTTTGGACCTCTCTCAGAATTAGAGATGTTGATATTTACCCACTGCTGGGAAGGGTTGGCCTTTGAGTTGTTTTTGTAGTCACAGAAAATCCTCTGACCCACTGCCCCTCATCGGTGAGACAAGGCTGGGTCAGGGCCAGAGCTCCCCCTTGAACTTGCAGGCCCTGGGCCTGACCATCCCTTTCGAACCAGCAGAGGGGCTGCTGACCCACTGCCCAGGCTGGCAGCCTTCTAGGGAAATCTGTGAAGAAAACACACATCAGCATGTGAAATATTTTCTCCTAGGTTCTGTAGGGTTCCTGCTACCTTGGAAATAAAGAAAAGGAGAAATAACTGGCAGCAACTGGCTGAACAAAATTCCACTGGCCTAAAAAGGAGGCTCTCAGACTCGTGGCTCTGTTGGCCAGTGCCCAGCACAATACCTGTACCTGATGGGTATCGCTGCTGTTGTTGATTGAAGCTGGGCTATTATCAGATGTGTCTGAAAAATTTTACTCAGCACATTTTTTGTTATTGTTTTAATCATATAAGTACTAAATGCTCTGACAACAAACTCAAACAGGGACTAACTGAGGTACTATGTGCACAAATGCCAAGTAAACTATAAAAATCAAAACATCATTTTTGTTCATACTCTCTTGTCCAAAGGTCCAGAGAGGGAGGAAGAGACATGGCTGGTTAGTGGCAAAACCAACAAGACTTAAGGCTTAACTGTAAATGTTAATTAAAAAAAGGAAAGTTCCTTTGGAAGCAGATTACATAATGCCATTTTAGCTGTGTTCCTACCATCATGCTGAGTCTTTGCAGTCACTGATACAGTCTTGTTAATAGCTAACTCACAAGGTAAGGCCAGAATTTACTTACAGCAGAAACTAAAAATGAGTAACACATTTTGTTTCAAGTTTACTTTTTTTTTTCCTTATTTCTCTTTGCTTTTCTCTTTTCCCCACACACATAATTATAGAATACAAACTCTCTAGGAGATTAGTGTCTTGCAGTAGGTAAAATGCTTGCCCAGGTGTCTGAGTTCTGCTTGTAGGGTTGAAAAGGACCTAGAGGCAGGCATGGCTCACAAGTCCTGGCTGATGGTGGAAGGTCCCAGAGACCAGTCTAAAAGATGTTAAATTAACTGCTTACCAGTGCTGAAGGCAACCCAGCCAGACAAACAAGGCTGAAGCTTTAATTGTGGTTTGTTTTTCACTCAGCTAAGGCCTGGATCCTCACTGATAAGCCTTTCTGCTTCTGTCAAGATTGCCAGTGATCTCTGCATGTTGGTAAATTCAGTGGCCAATTTTCAGTCCTCACTTTTTAACCTGTTAGCAGCATTTGAAACACTTGATCATTTCCACCTCTTTGACATACTTTGTGATCACTCTTTATTGGTCCTGCTGCTACTTCTCTGCCTGTTCTTTCTTTGTCTCCTTTGTCAGTTCTTTCTCTCCTCCCAGACTTTTAAATATCAGAGGGCCTCAGGGTTCAACTCTAGGAACACTCCTTTTCTATACCATATTCATTTCCTTGGTGATCTAATCCAGGGTCGAGAATTTATTATTTTCTGCCTAGATCTCTACTAAACTGAATTTCAGACTCCATCCCTCCCTTGGGATGTATAAACATTTCAAACTTAACATGCTCAAGACGGAACTCTCATCTTTAGCTTAAAGACTGCGCTCAGATTTCAAATTTCCCCTCTTTTCAGTTAATGGAACCACATCCTTCTCGTTACTCAGGACAAAATTCTCGGAGTCACCCATGACATCTCCCTCTCTTCCTTACCCTTAAATCTGCTCTGGTAGCAAATCCTGTGGACTTTATCTTCCAGGCATGTTCAGAATCAGCGCACTTATCACGCCTCTGCCGCTAACACCCTGACCAGAGCCTCCATCCTCCCTGTGCTAAATTATTCTAACTGTTCTGCTTCCATCCCTGACGGGCTTCAATCTACTCTCAAAATAGCAGCCAGAGGAATTCTTTCAAAATCAAAGTCAGATCATGTTACTCCTCTGCTCAAAACCTCCAGTGTTTCCCATCCCGGCTAGTAAAGCCAAAGTCCAGCGTCTTACTTAGTCCGGGCCCCGCCACCCCCCCCCCGCCGGTCCTTGGGTGGGCTCTGCTCTCGCCGCCCCGGCCGTCCGCGCTGCCAACTCACTGCGCATGCTCCTGCGCAAGCGCCCGCCCCGGCCACCCGCCGTTTTCTTCCGGAGAACCGCTCTCCCTCCAGTGGGGGCTGAGTTTCCGCTAAGCTGATCGAGCGTAAGCTTCGGCCCTTCGCTTAGATGGGCACGCTCCTAGACCGTGTGCCTAATTTAGTATTGATAATTTTATATTCTGTTTCTTAAAGAGGGTTTCAAAATTGTATAAACATTGCGTCCCACAAAACTTGGATCTACGCCTGTTCTCCAGGTGTCTGCGCGACTCCATGTCCTTCAAGTCTTTGATCAAATATCACCTTTGGAGTGAGAGTGTTTAAAACTGCACCACCATCCCTTCATCTCTGGCAACTTCCTGTCCTCCTTTCCTACTTTATTTTTATCCTTAGAACTTATCACCATCTTCAATACTGATCTTTACTTATTTATTTTCTGTCTCCCTCATTAGAATTTAAGCTCCATGAAGGCAGAGATTTGTATGTATTTCCCCCCCAGCGGTATCCCTAGTGCTTAGAGCAATACTTGGAAAATAATAAGTGCTCAGTAAGTTTTTGTTGAATGGATGAAGCTCTACTTTTGGAGTAAGGAGGTGAAAGAAGAGAATTTGTATATGTAGACCCAAAACAAGGAGAGCAGGACCTTGGGAGGAGGACAGAGAGATAGGAGAAATAGAAAAGGCAGGTGGCTTTGTGTTCACCAAGGGCCCAGGACCTGAGTCTCACTGACAACAGGCCAGAGTTGGTGTTTAGCTTAGTTGGGTGTGGTGGCACATGCCTGTAGTCTCAGCTACTCAGGAGGCTGAGGCAGGAGGATTGCTTGAGCCCAAGACTTCAAGGCTGCAGTGATCAGGCCACTGCACTCCAGCAGTAGAATGTAGATATCCCCTAACGGGTGGATGCCCTGAAGCAGAGGCAGGTTCAAGGGCCTGTTCCTGCTGCTTTGTCTCTAAGGCACCTCCCTGTCCCCTTTTGAGCAGAACCCCTGATATCCCTCTGCTTCAGAGACTGCTCCCATGATAAGAAGCCCCTCTTCCCCAGTAATGCTCCAGGATACTTGGAAGCCCTGGGGACACCTGAAAGAAGTTGGGTAGAATGGAAGCAAAACTGCAAGAAAGGGTGTCAAGTATTAGGTTTAAAAGGTAGTTTAGCCCAAAGACAGCAAAATAAGACATGAGTTGGGATGTTCAGGACAGATCAGAATGGACTTGGAGATGGGTCAAGATGCGTGGCTCTGGACAAATGCCATGAACAGTGCAAGGATATCCAAAGCTCACTGGTTCAGGGGTCCTCAAACTTTTTATTTTTTTTATTTTTATTTTATTTTTATATTTTTTTGAGATAGAGTCTCACTTTATTGCCCAGGCTAGCGTGAGTGCCGTGGTGTCAGCCTAGCTCACAGCAACCTCAAACTCCTGGGCTCAAGCAATTCTGCTGCCTCAGCCTCCCAAGTAGCTGGGACTACAGGCATGCGCCACCATGCCCGGCTAATTTTTTTTTTTTTCTATATATATTAGTTGGCCAGTTAATTTCTTTCTATTTTATAGTAGCGATGGGGTCTCGCTCTTGCTCAGGCTGGTTTCGAACTCCTGAGCTCAAACGATCCGCCCACCTCGGCCTCCCAGAGAGCTAGGATTACAGGCTTGAGCCACCGCGCCTGGCCTAAACTTTTTAAACAGGGGGCCAGTTCACTGTCCCGCAGACCATTGGAGGGCCGGGCTACAGTTTAAAAAATACTGTGAACAAATTCCTATGCACACTGCACATATCTTATTTTGAAGTAAAAAAACAAATGGGGAAAAATACCTGCATGTGGCCCGCTGGCTGTAGTTTCAGGACGCCTGGCTTAAGTGGTACAGGCTGCCTGGTTCTGGAGCCAGGTGGCTTGGTGGTGTCAGGAAGCACAGGTGCATCTTGCAGAAGGACCTACCAAGGCCTGACTCTCCTGCCAGCTGGCCCTGCCACCATGGATGTGGATCTTTCAGAGGGTTGTTGCCTTTCCAAGGCAGTTCTTTGGCCTGGGTCTCAAAGACCTTTGAAGTTTAGCTTGGAATAACCAAAAGACTTGAGAGATAAAGCAATAGTCAAGAAAGCAAGGTTCTAGACACCCTCTAAGGTTTGTGGATGCTGCTGCTAAAAATGTCCTTGGACATTTAGGAGCAAAGTGATGCATCTTACATGGTAATTTTATTAAGGAAATAAATATTAATATCTACTATGTGGTACCCAATTTATTCAGCAATAGATTTTAGAGGCATCTTGCAAAACCTTATTCTAATTAAAGCCCATTAGATTGAATTTCTTACTGTTTCTGGCCAAAACTAAGTTGTCACACTCAGATTAATTTCTCCTAGAAAAGGAGCAAGGCAATTAGGACTGTAAACATTAGCAGTCACCTACTACTGGAAGGGGCTATTGATATTTGAGGGAGTATTATTTACCTAAAATGTTCAGTGATACACTGGGATGATAATATTTAATTAGATCATAAACTCAACATACGGCTTACTTATTTCTCAGTTAAATGGAGCGCTCTCACCCTCTCAGCAGTTTGGTTCTTTACAGGTTCTCACAAGTGCTGCTACTACTGTTGGGAATGGGTGCTGGGCCCTCTGTCTCTCCACCTGGTCTCCTGCTTACGTGCCCTGGGCACACAGCTCTTGGGGACTTGAAAGGGCATCCAGATGGATAAAAATGATGGGAAATCAGAACTCTAAGTGATCTTCAATACTACCCCAGCCTGCCTTGTCATTCTGTGTGCACAGAAATAGGGACCCAGGGGGAAAGGTTTGAGGCCACATGGCAAGATAGTGGCAGAAACTGGATGCTGCTTTTGTTGACTGAGAAGTGCTCAGACCTGCTGACCTGCTTATTTCTTATTAGACTCTAGAGTAGATGTTTCCCACAACTTTGTCCCTCTGATGCACTACTCCATGGCCATGGGCCTCAACAAGGGCCACAGGTGACCGAGAACATGAGCAAGCCTAGTCATGGCAGCTGCTGCCAGGGGTGCCTGCCTCACCACAGACACCAAGTTAGTGCAGGACATAGAGAGGTGTGTGGCTTTGCCCATATGAGCACTGTGCCATGGAGTTGATCAAGGTCCCCAAGGACAAATGGACCCTCGTGTTCATTATGAAAAGGGTGGACAGCACGTCTGCACCATGAGGAGGAGTGAGAACTGGAATAGCATCCTGGGTGCAACAAAGGAAGCAACTGCTAAGAACTGAGCCCTCCTCCCTCAGCATAATAAAACCTTTCCAGGAGAAAAATCGCAATTTTCACTCCTGCCAGCAGTGTTTGAATATGCTACTTCCTCATTTTCTCTCCAGTTTTTTTAATCTTCACCAATCTGATTGACAAAAATATAATTTTAAATTTGCTTTTCAAAATGATTCATAATTGGGCGTATCTTCTTATGCCTATTAGCCATTGCCATTTGTTTTTCTTTTTTGTGATTTATCTACCTTTAGTGTATTTTTACAATTAGATTGTTTCTCTTTTTCTTATGTATATGTAGGAACATTTTATATTTCATAGATTTTTAGCCCTTATCTTTTATGTATGTTGCAAATATTTTCTCCCAATCAATGATTTGAATGGTGACTTTCCTGTACGAAAGCTCAAATTTTTGAGTGGTCTAATCTTGCAATCTTTCCCTTAATGCCTCCTGGACATTGTGTTAGAGTTATCCTTTTCCAAAACCTGAAGTTTATAGAAATCTTCTCCCAACCTCAAGTTTATAGAAATAGTCTCTTATAGTATTTTTTCTTCTAGCATTTTTATAGTTTTACTTTAATTTTTTGATTTTTAGTCCACCTAGAATTTATTTTTGTATATAGTATATAAATATACAATTGACCTTACACCATTAAATAATCTTTTTTCTTGGCAATGCTGCTTATTGTATATTAAGTTTCCATTAATTTGTGGTTCTATTTGTGAGCTACCTATTTGTTCTATTAATCTGGTTTTGCTTTCTTTTTTTTTTTCAATTTTTAGTAGAGATGGGGTCTCGCTCTTGCTCAGGCTGGTCTCAAATTCCTGAGCTCAAGCAATCCTCCTGCCTGGGCCTCCCAGAGTGCTAAGATTACAGGCATGAGCCACGGAGCCCAGCCTAATCTGCTTTTTCTATTGATGCACCAGTACCATACTTTCCTTTTTCTTTTTAATTAAAAAAAATTTTTTAATGTTTTACATACTGTTCTAATTAGCTTAGTATGTTTTTTATCTTATGATGCATTTTAAATCATGGCCACAGAGGGTCAGACTAGCTGGATGTGAGGGTGAAGGGGAGGCATTTGGGTGACTGGAAAGGGAAAGAGGGGAGAGTAAAGGGAGGGAGGGGCTGAAGGAAACATCTCCAAGGAAAATGGTTAATGACAGAGCTGGCAGACAACAGTGAAAGGAGGAGGGAGGACACTAAAAGTAATCATGTTCCTTTTTCCTTAATTGAGCTTTTCTTTTTCTTTCTTTGCCAATTAATGATATGTTGTGGTCTGGAGGATGCTTGGAACTCCACCATTTGAGACTCCTTTCTTTAGGTCTTAAAGGCTTTTTGGTCTTTGAGACTCTTTTCTTTTAATTTTTTTATTTTTATGTTTTGGTAGAGATAGGGTCTCCCTCTGTTACCCAGGCTGGTCTCAAACTCCCGGTCTCAAGAGATCCTCCTACCTTGGCCTCCCAAAGTGCTGGGATTATGGGTATGAGTCACCATGTCCAGCCATGAGACTCTTTTTTTTTTTTTTATTCTGCCACAGTTTTCTGTTCTACATGAGACTCTTTTATAAAAAGTTGATGTGTTCCCAGTGCCTTCTGAACAAAGGCCAGTGAACGTGGAGCAAACTTCCCTTGCCATCCTCATCTCCTGCTGCTTACCCTCCCCAACCCCTGTCATTATGCCCCATGACTCAGTGCATTTCCCTGGGACCACAGTGAGTCCCAGACATACTGGGCCTTCTCACAGATAAGGAACATAATTTTTGTTGTTCCCTATGTCTGATGTACCCTACCTCAGCCTGTCACATCACCTACACGTTACCTAAGTAGTATTCCTACTAAAAATGTTTAATCTGAATCCAACTGAATCCAATCATGAGGAAATAATCAGACAAATTCAGAATCAAGATTTGGGGACATTTTATAACACACCTGGCCTGAACTCATCAAAGTGTCAATGTGAAAGAACACCCCCCACCAAAGGCAGGCAGGGTACTGTTCTAGATTAAAGGAAACTGAAGAGATGTGATAACTAAATGCAAGTCATGATCATTGATTGGAATCTTGATTGAGGGGAAAAAAACTATAAAGGACATTATTGGGACAATTGAAGGAATTTGAGTATAGATTAACTAGATAAAATTGTTATCAATATTAAATTCTTTAATTCAACAATAGTATCATGGTTATGTAGGAGAATTGCCTTGTTCTTTGAGATATATGCTGAAATATTTGGAAATGATGTGTCATGATTCTGAAACTACTTTCAATTGATTCAGCAATATATATGTGTGTATATATAGGGAGAAAGTTAAATAGTTAACAATTGGTAAATCTTGGATGTTTGGGTGTTCATTATACTCTTCATCTTTTCTGTAAGTTTAAACTTTTTCAAAATAAAAAATTGAAGGAAACATATTCCACCTATCTTTGAATCTGAGATCCAAGGCAGTGACCTCCATGAAACCTGCTCCTTGGCCCCAACTTGAAGGAGTAGTTCCCACTTCCCACTCCCAGAGCACCATGGTTATGCCTAATGTACTCCCTGGGCCCACGCTGCCCTGGAAAGGAGTAAGCAGCAGTCTGTTTCCCTCCCTGGGCTGTGAGTGCCTGGAAGGCAGTGGCTGCAGAGACCTCAGGGGTCGAAGAGGGTGAAAAGCAAACCTCACCAGTCCCAGCTTGGCCTGAGACCAGCCCCTCCCTGTGACCTACACTTCAGGCCCCTGAGGGACCAATTCCATAGTAGATGAATCTGTCTCAATGTTGTACAAGGGTCCAATCAGGGAAGCAGACCACTGGGAGTGAGTCTATTAGGGTTCCCCAGAGAAAAAGAATCAATCTATATATAGTATGTATGTATATATATGTGTATATATATATATTCGTGTGTGTGTATATATATACACACATACACACACCCCCACACATATATATACACATATATAAAAAGAGAGAGATTTTAAAGGATTGGGTCATATGCCTGTAGAGGCTTGGCATGTCCAAAGTCTGCAGGGCAGGCTGGCAGGCTGGAGACTCTTAGGGAAGAGTTATAGTTTGATTCTGGAGGCAGTCTGCTGGCAGAATTCCCTCTCTTCCTGGGGAAGTCAATCTTTTTCTATTAAGGCCTTTAACTGATGGGATGAGGTCCACTCACATTATGGAGCTAATCAGATTTACATAAAGTCTATCAAGTTCAGTTTAAACGGAGCTTCAGTTTAAAACACCTTCACAGAAACATCTGGAATGTTTGACCAAATATCTGGGCACCATGGCCTAGCCAAGTTGACACATAAAATTAACCATCATAAGTCCACTCCTTGTCAACTTGGCACCCATAGATATCTCCTTAAATCATACCTAATCTCCAAATACAGACAATAACAAGCTCATACTTCTAATATCATACGACTATCCTTTCTACAACTGCTGCACTAACCTTCTCCCCAGAAGAGGGTGCAAAGTCCTTAGGTGATGTTTACTCTTCTCCTTGATAACTTAAAACTGAAATACTATGATATAAAGTTACCAATACTTAAATATTATGAGATAAAGCAATATCTCTTATGTTACATGATAAAGGCATAAGAAAGGGAAGGAAACAAAGATATGTGCTATACACACACACAAATATATTCATTGCACAATAAGGAAGAAACACGACAGTTACAATCCTGGTTTCTATAACTAGTCTTGCGGTTGTATTAATAGCTAGTATTTATAACTTCCTTCTTTCACTACCCATTCTATAGTCCCTTTGCCCTCAGTAAGCACCTGAGCTGGTCTTGGATCTTTACCTGGTGGGGTGACCCAAACCTTCATTCCCGAAGGCTCTGGGCTATTAGCAGTACTGCCTGCGTTGGGTTCTTGTAATTTTCCACTGACTTTAATCACAAGGCATGGTCACACTAAGAAACACCCTAAGGGATCTCCTGTATTGCAGATATACTCTTCCTGACCTCCTCTGCGGTGTTCAATGGGTATGATTTTGGCCATACCACCTTGCAAGTGGCCCCGTCTTGAAATCTTTCTCAGGTCCTGATTCTGGGCCATGCTCAGGGCACTTGCTGAATATTTCTCATCATGTTCAGGCAAGTTCCTGTGCTAGTTTGTGCCCACACACCCCTGGCAGGGAGGGCTCAGCTGGAGTCAGCGGGATCTGACCTTTGGCATCATTTTTTTTTAATGTATCCCTAAGCAGCAGGATCTACCTTTGACCATCTGCTTTTAGAGGGCCAAACTCACAGACATTTTAAGCTTAAATCAAACAGTTACAAAGCTGAACTTTGCCTTTTCAAGGACAAACACACAAACATCCAGAACCCCTAATTATATTTTATCATTAGGTAGCTTTACTGATCACATGTGTGTGAAAATTTCCCTTCCCAGCTACAGGCAAGCATAGAAAGAATACACAGCAAGCCAGGAAGAGGTATCCAGGGGTGTCTATTACACCCTGTTAATTGAGAATTAAGAGGATTTCAGAGTGTCTGGTTGGTCACTTACCTGGAGAGGATCCTGCGTGCTGATCAGCTGAGAGAGCTTTGCAGTGCCCACTGGCTAAGGTGAGAGAAGGCTGAACTGTGACAACTCTCAGCAGACAGCTTGGGTGGGGCCTGGTGGAGGGAGAGGGGATAGGAGACGAGTGACTAGGCCTTTGGAAAGAGGTGCTGGCAACTAAAACAGAGAGGCAGCAGCTCTGTTTTAGATTTCCTTCTTGAAATAGCAGCCTCTGAAAAAGAATGGAAGGAAGGAAGGAAGGAAGGAAGGGAGGGAGGGAGGGAGGGAGGGAGGAAGGAAGGAAGGAAGGAAGGAAGGAAGGAAGGAAGGAAGGAAGGAAGGAAGGAAGGAAGGAATAGCAGGCTCTGTCCTGGTAGCAATAAGCAGAAATAATATGTATGCTTTGGGAAAAAAATTGGAAGAAGAATTAACCAAAATAATTATATGGTTTTGTATCTTGTTTTTAAAAATAGCTCATTATAATATATTAAATATTCTCTGGAAAAATAGAATTTGAAGTTCAGAAAATTAAATCAGAGTCAGAGGTTGAGAATCTTGTCACTTTTTTTGTCTTTCATAATTTATGTGTTCAATTAAAATCTATAATTTTTTCTAGTTGAGGGCGTCCAAAATTGGCATCCGTATTGTACTCATTGAAAGAAATTCCAGCTTCTGTTGGATTACCCACAGAAACAGTACACAACTTGTTATAAAAAATTTTATACTCCAAATAACCTTATAAACGGGGATTTATTTTTTTAATCCCTTACTTCAAAGAAAGAAGCTCAGGAAAATTGGTGGTGTGCTTAAAGTCCAGTCTTTGGTGTAAGCCAGAATTGGGTGCCGTCTGTCTCTGCCATTTCCTAGTTGTGTTATCAAACATTATTCTGGATGTTTCTGTAAAGGTGTTTTGGACTGAAGGTCCATTTAAACTGATGGGAGTCTGTCTCTGCCACTTCATATTTATGTTGTTGTGGGCAAGGAATTTGACCTTGCTAGGACTCAACTTCTCAGCTGCAAGATGGGAGGGAATAATCTTAGGTTACTTTTAGGATTATTGCACGATTAATTAAATAACACATAGAAGGCTTTTGGCTCAGTGGCTGGTACATAGTAACCAGCCATTAATTGCTAAGTTGTAGTATTATCGAAAACAGGGATTCTGCATTGATTTATCATTGCATTCTAAGAAGGTAGCACAATCCCTGGATATAATGAGGGCACAGTCAATATGAACTGAGTGAATAAATTTATAGGTTGCTATAGCTCAGGGTGGGATGGGCAGAAGTGGAATACAATTGAGTTTTTATCCTCTCATACTGTTCCCTCCTCAAAGATCCCAATTGCCTCAAAAGAACTTTGCTTGAATTTCTAGACAACCCATCTCCATACATAAAATGCTGTGACTTCAACAATCAGTTTACTGAAATGCATTAGGGCCCAGAGACAGAAGGGAGTGCCCCTCTTTTCCCCTTGAGGCCAAGCCCTCCTTTTACTTCCTTAGTCGCTGCAAGGGAGTGACAGCTCCTCCAGGTGTTGACCATCTGCAGAATTCAGTATTGCAGTCACATTTGGATCAACTGTCAGGGCAGTTTTCAACACGCTAGATTCTGAGCACCACCACAGCTCTGTTTTAGAAGCAGCACATCAGTCTTCTTCTTTCCTTCACTGGCAATTATAGAAAAAGCTACTTGATACCTCTAGAATTCTACAGATTAAGGGTATGATTTCTAGCAAAAAATATATATTTTTTTTTTCCGAGAAAATTCAGTTACATCAAAACAGAAGACCCAGGGGGTTGGGTGTAGTAGATGGTGTTACCCCAGAACTCAGCACAGTGTACTGCACCCTTGGGCTCCTGGAGGACTTGGAGGTGGCTGGCTAAGGGCAGGATTTAACTTGGAATGTCCAGCATTTGACACTTAACACCAAGGGCAGGGAAGACCAGGGGCATTCAGAAATGAGGCAGTGCCGGATCCAGCAAGGGAGCCTCTGGGGAATGATTACCTTGAGCTGGTATCGGAGAAGGGTGTGAACTAGGAGGCAATTAGGAGCTGATCTAGGGACAGGAGCAAACATGGCAGTATCTCAGGGCTGGGGGCTATTTTAGAGATGCCTCATTCTGACTGAGAATCTTTCAGGATACTACCTCTTCTACAAACCCTATTCTGAATCCCCGTCAGAACTCTGACCATACTAATATGTTCCTTTTATAGAAGACTTACAGAACTTCTAATGATTCGCTTAGCTTATACACATGCCTCATTTCTCTCCTTGAAGGCAGGGAGGAGGGCTATTTTCCTCCCAAACCTAGCTTGGTAATTTGCAACAGCACCCTCTTGGTGCTGAGGAGAGATGTGCTAGGTGCAGAAGACCCTGGCCTGAGGCTTGTATTAATATCTGGGCAGAGAGGAGCTGCTCTTACAGGGGTTGGGGGAAGACAGAACCTTGGCACATTCTGTGTTGGGAGTGACCTGGTTTCTGGAGTCTCTGCTGACAGTTTCTCCAGTTCCAAAGTCAACAGCCAGGCCTCAAAAAGAGGAGAAAGGTCTTAGGTGGGGCTAAGGCTGGTTTTGTCTGACTCCTTAAGTCCCAACCCTTCAGCTGGCCCTTTCTCTTGGGAGTCCGGGATATTTTCTGCCTCTCTCTGAGAATTTATTAGTGATACCCTAGAAGGAGAGCAGTTGGGAAATAACATTAACCCCTCATTAGCAGGGTTGGGAATGGTCTAGTGAGAACAAGATCTGAAAGGCAGGCTGAGATGCCACTTTTGGGTTAACGATTGGCTTAATGTGTCTTCCCTGGAAAAAGCAGAGCCTGAGCAAGGACTTGTGTACAGATAGTTAATTTGGGGAATGAATCTGTTTTGTTTGGTTAAAATAAGGTGATTATCAAAGTATGATTTCACAAATCACATGGTTTATTGCCATACAGAGAGATTATTCTTTTTTCACAATTCTTGAAAAGGGGGAGCATAACAAGAGCAAATCTCACAGGGAATACACTTGATAGACAAGGTACATTAACCACATAATGGATGAGTTCTGATTTCAATTAGAGTCCAATTTTAAAGTTCAATTGCTCAATTATGATGGAAGCAGGCTTCTGGATACAAAACCCGATCAGGGTTTGAGGCGTACCTTTCTAAGAGAAGGTCTCTGGAGAGACAGCTTGACCAATACAACTGAGATCCGTGAAGACAGGCAAGGTCCCTGCATGCTGGAGGGCGGTGCTGGTGTTAGGAGGCAAGGATTCAGAGACTAGCTTCAAGGTTGACAGAGCAGCCGTGACACAGCCTAAGCTCTCAAAGTATCTGTCAAAATCTTGAGTTTATATGTGTTTTGGAGTCCAGTAGTTGAGGTCATTAACTCACTTATGTGGTCTGATAAGGTGTGATGTAACATTCTCTCAGGTAGGGGGAGTTCATTCCGTGTTCATATCAGGAAAACATGTCACTCACTTAGCAAACTATGTAAGTGTTTGGAGTCATTTCAAAGCTACATAACAAAATCCCAATGAATGGGAGGGGAGGACTGAGAAGAGTCAAATAGGGAAGGAAACAGAAAGGCAATTAAGAGGATATTATTGAGTTGATCAAGTTGAGTACTACCACTGGCAAATGGCATGTTATCATTTTAGGCGCTATGTAGAATGTACCTCAGAATTGCCCAGGGGAAGAATGGAAGCGCAGAGTATTTTCCCAGCAGCTCCTGTGTCATGGCCCGTTTACAGGACAGAGGATAAACACAGAACATAAAACACAAACGCAGAACACAAAGAAAAATGCAGACACACGTACAAACGGTTGACTTGAGTAATAATACACCAGGTCAGTTTTATTTTTATACTCTAAAAGATTAAAGTTAGTTCCTTGTACGAAACTACCCAGGCATTGAAGCAATGGCCATACGTTCCAGAATAGCCTTAGGGAAGCAGATGTCCCCTGACTCAGAATCTCAAGGTAGTTGCTCTAGGCACTAGGCATAAAGGACTGAGATTAGCAAGGATGGGCAAGGTGAGCCACAGGGGGCATTTCTCATCCCCAGCTTTTCTTAGGGTGACCCCCTAAGATCTTCAGCTGAACCCTGGTGGCTGTGACTGGCTTAGGTCACCCCTCCCTTGAGGGGTCTTACCCGTCATTGACTAACCAGCCATCTTATGGGGTGTATGCAGCAATCACAGGAACAATATGCTTATCACGTGGCCTCCAGACCCCCAATGCCATGGATCGGGGCCGCTCTTGCTACTGGCAGCTCAGGTCCTTTGTTATGCCTCTAGGCAACATCCTTGTTTATCACAAGGACTTTGTCCGGAACAGATTACTTTCAAACACTCTGGGCAGAACGCGTACATTACTCACTAACTTTAATTCTTAAACTAGAAAAATATATGTCAGTCCCCTACACTCCTGTCTGATCAAAGGTTTTCCCATGAGGTGTTAGTTCCTTTGCACTTGCAGGTTTACTCATGTGCCAAAATGGGCAGTGGATTCTGCAAGTGTCCGTCCGAGGCTGTAGTGACAGAGAGGCAGGGAGCTACCAGGTACAGCTGAGGCAAGGTGCTCTCAGGTTACACCTGTGTGCAGCTGGCTGCCAGCTGGATGTGGGCTGGGAAGATGTGAGGCCACTGGAGGTGACTGATAGTACCTCAGAGAGGTCAAATGTCTTTCCTTTGTCTTCCATAAGTAGAACTATAATTCCATCGAATTCTCAGTCCAAAATCACGATCTATGGTTTTCCTAGGTGGAAAGATTAATTCTTCCTTTAACTGCTTTTCCAGCAATGCATAATCCTCAACGTGTAACCTGTAGCGATTATTGTCATCGCTGTCGTGCGATATACTGAACAACTATTCTGAAACACCTGTCCCTGAAGCAAATACGCTGGCTAGAGTCTGTCTGTGAAATGGGTACAGAAAACCAAGTGCATCCTCCCTTCCTGATTCTCCCAGTCTTCAAGGCTCTCTGTGCCAGGAGCTGGGGATAAAGAAGGAAGACACAGCCTCAGCCCTCAGGAAGCTCATGGAAGGGAGCTAACAGGTTTCTTTACAGCCAGCCAGGCCAGCAATTCCACCCCGTTTTCATCTGCCTATTTCCTTTCTATTCAGTCCTTTTCTGTAATTTACCTAAACATAGCTCTGCCATTAATTCGCCCTGGTATCTTCTCTTCTCAGCCTGTTTCTCATCCTGGAAACTGACGTGTGTTGGGGGGTAGAAGGGTTGGCAGGGGAGCCTGATCTGTGTATTGTAGCAACTCTGGGTAGCTCTGCTCTTCTTAAATTATTTTTGAAGATCCTTAGGAGCAAATCTTTAAATAAATTCTATCTGATCAAAAGAAATTTAAAAACCAATCAACCCACTAACCCTGATGAGCTCTAAAGACAGTAAACACGCCCAAGACCTGGAAGGACCCTCGTCCTCACCAGGGTTTTCCTCCCTCCCCAGAGGGGCACCTTCTCCTGCCCGCCCGCAGCCCCGGGGTTGAAACCTTTCCGCGCCCTCCGCCTCCCCTCCTCGCCGTGCGGGAGGGAGGTGGCGGTGGAGGGGATCTGCGCCCGGCTCGGAGCAGAGAGGACGGGCAGGAGTGGGTTAATCCCTGGCTGGGTGCCCGGCGAGACGGAGCACCTCCGCGGGAGGAGGGTGGGCCGCTCGCGGGCCTGGGGCGAAGGCGACGGCGCAGGAGCACTCCCCGCCCCCGCGACGCCCACCGGCGCGCCCCGCCCGGCGCGGCCCGACGCGCGCACCCGAAGCGGGCAGGCGCCTCCAGGTGGCAGAGGCGGGAGAGAGCCAGAGAGCCGGTAGGGGCCTTGGAGAAGGAAGCCGCGGCAGCGCCCCCACCGGCCCAGGCCCGGAGCCCCCTGCCCATTCGGTTTTGGGTAAGAGGAAGGGTCCGCATCTCTGCAGCTCGGGCGGGGCGGCCCAGCGCCCTGTGCTCGGTCGGTTTGGCCGGGCGCGGCCCCTTAGCCCAGTAGCCGGGGTAGGGTGGGGAAGGGGCATCGCACCCTATACGCCGAGCCCAGTGGCCGCGGCCGGCTAAAGGTAGGAAGCTGGGCCGGTCCCCACCCGCTGCCCTCCCGGCTCCTCTCCCGCGTCTCCAGCCGCACGGTCTGGCCTTTATTGTTCGGAATAATGTGCCCGGCGGGAGGAGCCCGGGGTTGAACGCGCAGCCCCGCGGCTCCCAGGTGATTTCCGGCGCATTTTACAGAAGGGGACCCAGGCCCCACGATGGGAAGGAACCGGCCAAGGTCACATCGTAGTTAAAGGCCAGGACCCAAGCCCGTAGCCCTGCCTTCCAGCCCCGGGCTCCAGGTGCTGCTCCCTTCCCGACCGCATCTCCCCGCTTCCAGTGGCGTCCTCCCCGAGGCGTCCTCCCTCTCGGGGTCTGGGGGATGCTCCCTCCGCGCCCGCTGAGCCCTCGGGAAGGATCCCCGACCGCGCTCAGGCCGCCAGTCGCACGCCTGAGCAAGACCCGAGCCGGCGGTTGCTGGAGGGCGGGGTGGGTCGCAGGGCAGGGCCGGGAAGGAGGAAGAGGAGGGTGCCGCTGGAGTGGCTGCGGGCTGGGGTCGGCCGGGTGGGGCCGAGTCCTGAGTCACTGCGGCTCGGGGGCGCTAGGACTAGGGGGCTTTATCCGGGCGGCGCCGCCTCACCCAATGAGGAGCGCGGCCCTGGCCTGGCCCCTTTGGCTGCCCGCCCGCCGGCCGACAGCTAGGGACCGCGGCGCCGGGATTGGCTGCGCTGCCCACGGCGCCTGCGCGCTGGGGAGGCCCCGCGGTTCGCCTGCGTGCTGGAGGGTGGCTGAGGTCGCGTGGGTCTAGGCATCCTGATGGGGCCCGGGGGTGGGGCGTCCTGAGTGTGCATCCTGCGCTCGGCCACTGCAGGACTGCGCCCAGTTGGGGGAGGGGATTGGCGCTGAGCTTGGCGGTAAATTCTGCGGCTTTTTCCAGCCAGTCAGCCAACTGCCCGTAGTCAGCTGATGCAGAGTCACCCCGCCGTGCATACTTTGAGGGGTTGCAGAGGGCATATATTCCATCACAGAAGGCTGCCTGCAGGCTTACTGCCGCCAGGATCTGCTGTGATGAGCAAATGCCTTTCCTTTTAATAGATCCGTTGGAGCCCGGCCCTGTACAAAGCATATATACACCTGGCAGACAAAAAGCTGACCTTTGAAATTTGCATAGCGTTCATATTCACTCAACACACCTTTACAGAGTCGCCACTTCCTGGCAGGTGCCAGAGTAGATATTTTGAGGAGCCAGAAGACAGTGATTCAACATAAGGATCCTATCTGTGGGGTGTTCACGGTACAGGTGGGGATTGGTGGTTGGGGCTTGTGAATGGTTATAAACAAAAATCCCCCTATTACTATCCTGAGGAGGAAAGTGATATTACAAAGGCACAGAAGGAAGTAGATTGGGCAAAAGATTGATTTTTTATTTAGGTGGTTAGGGAAGGCCGCTTAGAGTAGGTGTTATTTGAACCAGCTGGGGTTTGGGTAGATGAAGACAAATTTGGTCTAGCATGGGAGGACAGGGCTGGAGCACAGGTTGGAAAGTACAGGGCTTCTTGAGGGATGGTGTAGCCAATGGTTTAATAAGAGTACTCGAGAAAAATATAGTTGGAGATATGATTTGCAGGGGCCAGGCGAGGACTAGGTATACTCTGATTTGAAATGTCATAAACACTTGTGAATAGAAAGGCTCCTTAATTTATCACTTGTGCTAATGTCTTTTTTTTTTTTTTTTTTTTTTTACTTCTAGCCTAAAAATCTTGGAAATGTCTTTGATTCTTTCTTCTTTCACATCCGGCATTCAGTCTGTTGGTAAATGGTGGTCAGCTCTACCTTCAAAATAAAGCCAGACTCTGAACAAGTCTGTTTAGAAACCTCATAGTTTCTACTAGGGCTAGCAACCTTTTTACACATTTCTAAAGAGCACCTTTTCACATTTCACTGGAGTTGTGCAGTGTACAACCTTCATAGCTATACACTGCGGCCCTGGATTACATCCATAGCTTCTAACTGGTCTCCCTGCTTCTGCTCTTGTCCATCCTCAATCTGTTATTAACCCAGTGAAAGTTATCTTATTAAAATGTAAGTTTGCTCATGGTACTCCTCTGCTTAAAACTCCTTATTGAAATATTAGGTGCCTATTGTGAGCAGAGTACTGTACTATGTGTTGGAGATACAACAGTGAACAAAACAAAAATTCCTCTTCTCAAGAGCTTGCATTTTAATGGGACTGAAAGACAACAAATAAGATAAATAAGTACAATATGTAAAATGCTATGATGTGGTAAGTTCTAAGGAGGAAAAAAAAAAAAAAGGAAGCAGAGAAGGGAGATAGAAAATGTCAGGGTAGGAGTGGAATTGATGGGTGGCCAAGGGATGTCTTACTGAGTAAACATGTGAGTAGAGGACTGAAGTGAGCCCAGTGGATATTGTGGGAAGAGTGTTCCAGGTAGAGGGAACAGTAAGAGCAAAGGCCCTGAAGCAGGAGCTGGTCTATTCCCAGGATAGCAAGAAAGCCACTATGACCAAAATCTGACCTACCTTCAGTGTGTTTTAGTCAATACTGTTTTGGCACCAGGTAACAGAAACTTTAACCTTGCTTCAATAACACAGAGAATAAAGACACAGCATTCCTCACAGAGCTGGAAGACAGGAGGGCAGCTGCTGCTGTTGCTTTTCCCTCCTTCTCTACCTCCATCTCTTTTGCTTTCTGCATGTGTGTCTTACTCTCCTCTCTTTCTCTCTGCAGATTGGATTGGCTTTCTCCCTCTCTTTCTCTGGCGTCAGGGCCCAATGTAGTATAGCTGCCCTCCCCAGCAGCCAGAGCACATGTCCCTGCCCCACAGAGGCTGGTTGGCATTCTTTCACAGTGCCAGGGGACAGAATGATGGGTTCCTCTTGAGTCTGGTGCCTTTCCCTGGCCCAGTCCTCCATGGCCAAGGGTGCAGTCTTTCAGTCCAGCTACAGCTGCAGAGGCCAAATCCGTGGGGGACGGGCAGGGCCGAGAGGAGAGGGGGTCAGGTGAGCAGGACAGACCTCCAAGAAGTGACCACTGCAGAGAGTGCTTGTGATGTGTTTTCTGAGAAGAACTGGCCATCACCCAAGTCTGATCTGGTGACTAGAATGTTTCTCAGACTAATCAAGGTGTCTGCATTAGGTGTTCCTTTGCTAAATTGGACTA